>JANHFJ010002398.1:62289-76035 GCA_032468195.1 Cerberus rynchops
ACGCAACCAACGGGGGCGTGCTCCCTGAACCCGATGTGGCCCCCTGTACCCGCCATAGTTGCCCCTCCCGCCGACCGTGCAGATAGAATAACCACCATGATTGTTATGGTAGCTATGAATGACTGACTTTTATCCAATCCCAGGAAGGAGGAGAAATACTCCCAGTATTACCAGAATGGCTGATTCCATAGCCATCCCCGATATCAAGCAGCTCAATGAAGAATGCTGCCATGAAGAATAGTCTAATAGCAAAATTTCCAGCTTGTCCTTGGCTCAATACAGTGGTGAAATTCAGCCAGATCGCACCACATCGCCCGAACCGGTAGTAGAGATTTGAAATTGACCCTGTCCACCAGCCCTTATCCTTCCTTATACGAGCTTCGTATTTTTTCTTACTTACCTGAATCAGATATTTGGAGTGTCTATGGAGCCTTCCTGATGATCCCCGCTGCCTCTGGTGCCTTAAAAACACTTTAAAGAGCCGCACTGCAGCATGTTTGGCACAGATGCACATGCACCGAACCGGTAGCAAAACTGGTTGGATTCCACCCCTGGCTCAATATCAAGGGTAAGCCTTTAGATCTGGGTTCATGTGGAACAGAGGCCCTTGCAATAGCTAGGGTGTCCTGGTATATCACAACCTTCCCTTCCCATGGATTGGGCTTGTATAAAAGGAAGTGGGAATGGCTTTGAGGACACAAAGAAAAGCTAACAATGGTTAGATGAAAGATTACCTGAGTCTGGAGCAAGAATGCAAGGTGAGGAAAAGGTCTCAGATAAATTCTCACAAAGGTGGCATGGGGGGGAGCATGTTCAGACTTGCAAGAGTCAGTTACTATAGCTCTACAATAAACCTACATGTCCTAGGTTTCCGAGACTGATCTGCTTTGAAGGGCTGACAGCCTGATGCAAAATATGAAATCTGATTGAACAATTCTCCATGATTCCCCCCCTCCACTTCTCATCCATCCAGGTTTCAGTGATGCATACTGGATCTGTCCTCATTCCCAGTTGAATCATGGAGGAGGCTGGATTTATTACAAACAGATTTAGCAATCTGGTTTCCTGCTCTTGAGACTTGGGGGCTATCAACTACCATGCACAGTCCAAATTAGTCCAATCTTCTAACGCAAACTGTAGTTTTTCCACTCACCTTTTATGCCTAAAAGGAAAATATACGCTACTTTATTATTTGATGCTTTTACAAGTATTACGGTAGTTTCTTTTAGACTTGACACATTGAAAGAAAAGCTGAGGAGTTGGGGAGTTGACTTTAGAAAGCAACAACCTCAAGGCCATTATCTTTTTCACATTCCTTCTGCACTTTCTCATGAGAATTGAGGACAGTCTGTTGGCACCTGGAGTGGGCAATTTGCAGAGATGAACATTGGATGTTACCTTGGCTGGATTGGAGGATGGCTGGCATGTGATAATTAATGGGGAGGAACTATCAGTTTATTTGGGTGGAGAAAGCCCAGGAATTTCAGATTCAGGATTTCTCCAGATGTACCAATACAGTGTCTTCAATAAAATCTCATTCTAAGGACTTTTGTTTCTTTGGAGTTTTGATTAAATTGCGGGTGCTGTGTGGAACCCTGACATTATAACCTGTTCCAGCACAGTTATCATTGTTGGGGGCAGTGGCAGACTGCACATAATTTAACAACCGGTTCTGTGAGTGTGGGCTTCCATGCTTCTGTGCGGCTTCCAAAATACAGCAATTTCATGCTAAGCTTATCAGGCAGTCCTGGTAAGTGGAATAGCACAGAAGCACAGAAAAGCGGAAATCAGCTGTGCCACACAAATCAGCTGAACCAGAAATAAAGAGATATATGACAGGATAGGGCAGAGGTACGGGTGGGGCCAGTTGATGGTTGGAACTACCGGTTTGGTCCAAACTGGTCCAAACTTGCAGCAGCCCACCACTGATGGGGGGGGGGGAGGGGAGCATATATAACGGAATGAGAAATTTTGTGGAACACGAATGTTTCATGTGCCAGTTCCATTGTTGTTGTACATTCCACAACTTGAAACCTTGAAATAAATAATTCAATGGTCTCGTCTTTCCTCAGTCTTCTGAATAAATGTAGCATGTAAATTTTCTTATTCACGTATTCACTCTGCTTCACAGAGAAGCCGAACATCCAAGCGATTCTCCCTCAGGAAATTGACCTCTTTTGCACTTGAAAGCTGGAAGTTTGATATTTTGAAAAGCAAGAGGATGTTAACATTTCAACATTTATAACATCTGATCTCACTCGTAAAGAGAATGGGATTTTTTATAGGAGGAGAACAGAAATAATGTACCAAGAGTTTTGTAGGAAAGGTCTCATGAGAATTTTCTTGCCAAAGCATCTTGCTGGTTCCTCATGTATCCCTGTATCCAAGCGACAATCAAATGAACAATCTACAGTAACACTATGCTTAATTGTGCTAATAAAGAGCTGAGAATTGAAGTTAGTATAGAGTCTCATGGAAATATAATCTTCATGTGAGAAGGAGAATTGGCAAATATTAATTTATTTTATTGAATATGATTGCCTTTCTCATTATCATGACTCTGGGCAGTTAAAAATATAATTACAACTGAACTTCCATCCCTGATGTTAGAGATGTTAAAAAGAGGCCAATACTTTCTAATAAGATGATGTTCCAAAGATCAGGTCCATAGCAGAAAAAGGTCTCCACCTGGGTCTCACCTAATAGCATTCTTTAATAGATGGAACCCAAAGCTTGGCTCTTTTACCAGATCTGGTGGACAGTAGGTGCAATTGGGGAGCTTTTAGATGCTCCAATATGAAGCTGGCAAAGAGGAAAGTCTTAAAGGAATAAGGAGGTTGATGTGAAGAAAAAGCTTGAAAATGGAAGCAATTATCTGCAGCTAAAATGGCAACATGGATTTGGACTGTTAGGGGGTGGGGAAACCCTGATTAGTGGCTGTGGAAAAAATGGCTAGTGATTCTAAAATAGATGGGACAGTTTTTGTTTTGATGGAAGTTTGTTAATTTTTGAGTGTTTAGAAGTCCACACAGCATTTGCAAACACTGAGTCTGGAGAAAAACCAGAAGTAAAATTCAGCAGGTTCTAGCAGGTTTGCTAGAACCAGTAGTAAATATTCTAAGTAGTTTGGAGAACCGGTTAGAAGAAATCTCCTTTTGTTTTTTGTTTCCACTTCACAGGGTTAATCCTGTAAGGAAGGCAAGAAAAAAACATTCTGTTGTTGTTTCTAGCCTAATCTTTATTGCCCTGCTTACAGAAACTGCCCACCCAGTCACATGACCACCTGGGCACGCCCACCAAGCCATGCCCACAGAACCGGTAGTAAAACAATGTGAATTCCACCACTGCACATGCTGCCATATTCTGGACAAGTTGTAGCTTCTGGGTGGTCTTCCAGAGCAAGCCAATGTAGAGCACATTACAGGAATCCAAAAAGACTGCACTTTTGGAAAGACATTTTTTTTTTCTTTTAAACTCTGATAATCCTATTTTGCAGTTTACACAATAGCTTTCAAGGGCATCTTATCTTAAAATAACAGAAAACCAAGGTGCTGATTTTCAGTAATAATGATCAGAAAAACTCTAGGGGCTTCAAAAGGAGGTTGGAGCTGCTTGTAATGTTGGGAACAAGCTTTCTTCCATATTGCACTATATAGGGTTGCATAGCAACCTGTTGATCTCTATGTGCTTCAGCGGCTATCCACTTGTACAAAAGTTATACTGGTAGTCCATGACTTACAACTATTCATTTAACAACTGTTCAAAGTTACAAGGGCAGTGAAAAATTGACTCATGACCAATCTTCACAATTACAACTGTAGCTGTATCCTTGTGGCCACATGATCAGAATTCAGGTGCTTGGCAAGCAGCATGTATTTATGATAATTTCAGCATCCAAGGGTCACCTGATTGCCATTTGTGCCATTTGTGAGTTTCCGAAAAGTAAAATCAAGGAGAGAAACCAAATTCATGTAACAACCTCGTGATTCAACAATTACAATGAGTTGCTTAAAAATCTTACCCCCCCTCCCCCCCCCAAAAAAACTTGTAAAAATCAGGTACAATTCACTTAACAAAGCCTTGCTTAACAAAGTCTGGCTCCAATTGTGGTTGTAAGTCAAGGGCTTCCTGTATTTCTTCTTCAAACTAGCAAGTTATTCTCAAAAACTTATAAATAGAATAGATTACTTCAAATGTAAGAGTGACTTTGAGGTTACAGTTTGAAGACAATGCTCCTTATTCCTCTTCCCCAGAATTGTCATTTTGTAATTCTTAAAATAGTTGAGTCTGGTTCATAAAGTGAAGAAGTACAAAAAAAGCATTGAAGGTTTGAGTTCACACAAGCCATAATTCACAGCTCACACTGCCTGAGTTCAGCATTGACAACTTCTGCAGGTATTATAGCTGAAGAAACCTCGAATCTCCTTGGTAGGGTTAGGGTATTCCGAACATCCTCCAATTCCCAAATGTGGATTTAATAATTAACAAAATAATACTAAGAAAAATAACCGAAAATGAGAACAATTGAAATGTTATGTTAATAGTTGGGAATGCCATAGGAAGAATGAGGTACATGATGTTTCCTCTAAATTCAGGTCTTTGTGGGGCTTTACATAGAACTAAATAAATTAAAATGCAGGGTAGACTGAAAGAAACTTACCAACACCATATTTCCATCTACTATTTTTCTTTTGATAGTAGTGTGGTTGCCATTCCACTTCTGGGTGTGAATGAGGGTGTCATTATCCTTTGTTACAATGCTCTAGAAATACATGGGGAAGATAGTTTCTTTCTCCCTCCTTGTTAAATGAATCTCTTCTTTCCTCCCCCATGCATCCCATTTTTCATTAGCTGACATTTATTTATTTATTTATTTATTTATTTATTTATTTATTTATTTATTTATTTATTTATTTATTTATTTGTATCCCGCCTTTAGCATTTTTACAAATAACTCAAGGCAGCAAACATTTCCAACATTTCATTCTTCCCCCTATTTTTCCTATAACAACAACCCCTTCAGTGAATTGGGCTAAGAGAGAGTAATTAGCCCAAAGTACCCCATCAGACTTGCATGACTAAGGCAAAATTTGAACTCACAATCTTCTACTTTCTAGCCTGGTATCTTAACCACTAGACTGACATTCTAATAATTATTCTGTTATATGGCAAGTTATTCTATCTCTTCTTCTTAAACATGGGAATAAAACCTAGAAATATTTACCTTGGCCAGCCTATTATCTATTGTTGTTTCCTCAAACTCTTGGTCCAGTTGGAAAGAGATCTCATTAACTGTAAACATAGTTTCTGTTCTGATGATGATGACATCTTTGTCCATAGAGATGATGGTTTTGGGTTTGGCTAGAGCACCCAGTTGCCTTTGGGCAAAGCTTATTCCTACAGAATGGAAAATATGAAACATCATTCAGTGTTTTAAAGGCCTTCTTAGAAATAACTCACGTTAGAAAACTTCAACTTTTGTTTTTATTAACATTTCTTATCATTGGTTCATATGTTTTTTCTAAGAATATCTATCTTATAGAAAAAACAACAGATAAAGTAAAAATGAATACAAAAAATAAAAATAAAAAGATGAATTAAAACTTACTGAAAATAAAAAAGACACATGGTCATTGGTAGTATAGTTTCTAATTTTTCGTTAACAGATTTTAATGACCCACAAATTTCCACTTTATTTTCATCCTAGAAACAGGGTTAAATCTTCATATTTTCTGAATCTGGTATGGGACTGCAGGTTTGATTAAATAAAACTTAAACACACACACACACACACACACACAAGATGTTCTACTTCAAATAGTGTGTAGAAGGAGGACTTTAGATAATCAAGATTTGGATTTTAGGATAATTTTATTTTGTTTGGTGGATTTGATTAGTAATCTTCCAATGCAAGCCAAGATAAAATATCCAAGACACATAGTATTCTTCAGCCTGATAGGAGTTGTAGATCAACATATATGACACCTATCATCTACTCAAAAATACTCCTGGAAAATACTGAATTGGAAAAGGCAATGCCCATTTCAATTAAGGATGATAGATACTGCAATCCAATTTATTGGATTGGAAATTGCCATTCTAGGGAGTCTTAGAAGTAATTATTATAGCTCTGTTTGGTTTCAAATATTTTTTTGAAGAAATACTTTAGACCTCTGTATGTAAGTGCAGGCCCAACACCTTCCAGCCCATCCAAGAGACAAGAAGTCAACTCTCTTTTTAAATGGCCAAAGGCTGCATCATGCTTCTTAATCCTATTTTTTGAAGTTTAAATACCCCTTGTTCTTTTACTGTATCTCATAGTATTAATTCCAATGTTTGGAAACAGAAATATTTTTGTAGGCAAAACGCTTTAAAAAGGTAGCGATTAAAAAGTTGGCCTGGCACCGAGAAGACCCAAAATCGCAAGTTCACTGACTCTGGATCAGTTACTCATTCTTACTCCTTGTCAATCCAACATACTTCACATTTTTATGGAGAAAAATGGAAGTATGGTACGTTATATATGCCACTTTTTGCTATTGGATAAAAAGCAGGCTATAAATCTAAGAAATAAATAAAGCTGGTTATCTCTGAAAATTTAGGTTTTTCTTGCAGTGTTCTTGCTTACCTAGTTCTTTCATATAGTCGTCAAAGTTTTCACTCAAGATTAGTTTCCAGGTTCCCAAGAATTGTTCCACCATCATTTAATTATGATGTAGGAAAAAAACTGTGAATAGATCTGTGGATTAACATGACAGAATGTTCAAGAAGAATGGAACACTTGGGATAGATTTTCACAAAAAGAAACTCTTAATTTCTTTAAGCCAGCTGTATCATCGATTCATGTGAAGTTATGTTATTTGAATTTCTCCAAGGAACATTCCCAGCTTTGTACTATAATGGACTAGAAGCAGGGAGAAATCAGTTGGGAACTTAGGCCAACATAGGACAGAAAATCCCACTCCATTACTAAAATATGTAGTACTTTTTAGTTTACATTGGACAAATAACTATATATTTATTTTCCATTTCTTTCCCAATATATTCTAAGGTGTGGCTATGAGCCGTAACACTTTGTTAGTTAGTATTTCTAGCAAGAATCCTGGCTATCCATGTGGGATTTTACTCCACTGGCTAACAGTGGAGTAAAAATATGTCATTTTTCATCCTAGCTTTCTCAGTACTGTAATCCAGGATGGCTGGGCAACTGTACCAAACCAAATGAAATGTTTAGAGTCTAGTTACAATTCTTTCCCAAACTATTCATGGCAATGCTGATGATTGTTTTAATGTTGGCTTCAGATATTGTCCTGCCATTGCAGTACTTTATTTTATACTTGTCATTTTTTTTGTACTTCTGCTTTCATTTACATTTAAATGTTTATTATTTCTTACTGCTTTGGAAAACATTGTTTGAAAGAACCCTTGAATAATGAAATGAAAATAGTATGTACAGAAGTACTGTTATAACGTGTGACAGGATAAATAGAAGTTCATACCGCACCACAGTTTGGTTTTATTCCGATTTGTTGAAAAAGTTATAATGGTTTAATGTTATGCACAAAGCCAGGCCAATGCCTATTTTTAGCAGTAGATTTCCATTACTTTGGTAGACTCAGGAAGTAAGTTCAACACAAACAGGATATTGCATTGCATTGGCGTCTTGTCTAATTTGAGTCACCTAACAGACTAGAACTTAAAGCAAAATGTGAGATTTCAATAGCCTTCATTTACTTTTAAGAGTTACATAGCAGACAGCAATTCAGTAAGGCAGGATGTTCCCACCCCTGCATTTCAGGCAAAGCAATTTGCCTGGTTTTTTAATTAACGCTTCTTTATCAGAAATGAAAAGTGACTGTCCTAGACCAAAAGGACAAAGATACCATGGAAAAGGTAAAAAAAAAAAAATCAAGATGGCAGCTGTGATCAAAGGCCTAACCCTTTTTGCACATATTAATGCATGTAAAAGGAGAGAATATCAATCATGGGTTTGTGGCTCCCATCTTGACTTTAATCTCACCCTGTTCCCATTCATGCAAAAAGAGAGCTGAAAGAAGGAAGAATAAGAATATTGGCAGATAAGTGGGTAGAAGCTAGTTCATTAAAAGCAAATCCTAGTCATCAATTTGTGTTTTGTGCATTAAAAAAATATTTTTCTCCAACTTACCTTGCAAATCTCACAGTGTTCCCTTTTGGATAGAGAGATCAAATTTAGGGCCTCTAGTATTATTATTTTTTTTTTACTGTACTATACATCCAAAAGAGGTCACGAGGATCTTGGATTTCCAGGAAGATTACATTTTTAAAAATGTAAAATATAAAAAAAGGAACACTCACATAGACCAAGAATAGTCTAAATGCCTATCAATAAAAGCTATCATTACTCTTTCTTTAAGTCCTAAATTGTTCACCAAGATGGTATTTTGACCTTATTTTTAAAACTTTCTTCTTTCTTCCCACCCTGCCCCAAAATAATTGGTATGCTCCTTCAAGGGAGAGCAGAGACATTCTTAAAGAACATGGCCATCAAATGCAAAAGTGCTCTATGTGCTGTAAATGTTATCTTTCGGCGGGAGAGGATGGTGGCCCAGATGTCCTGTTCCTGACTTCAAATGGTATCTAGTCAGAGAATAATGTACTGTTTCAAGAGGCTAGGAGTTTGGCCAGCCCAACTCATATATTATCCTAAAAGAAAGATTTCTGAATATAAAAAAAAAGTCTTGGCATTTACTGTATGGAATAATCAAATGCAAATACACAGCAGAAGGGGAAGCGAGGGTAACACATTTTTATTATCCCTGCATGTCACTAGATTCAGGTAATCAATTAGCGAAATTATTATGAAAGTTTAGGGAGTATAATCAGAAGTTTATGCGTGTCACCCAGACCAGCAGGGGGTGTCTTTGTATTTTCAGAAAATGAAACAGCCAGGATTATTCTTGACAAGTAGAACTAAGGTCAGAATACAGGGTGAAAAAAGGAAAGCTAAATTTATAAAGCTGACCTGCTTGTCTGAAGACATAGCAAAAAAATATGTGAGTTTCTTTAATGATACCATGGTTGGTATTTCCAAATTTGTTACAATTAAAAAAAAAATCTCAGCAAATGTAATGAGTACATAAATGAAACACTTCACCATGATTGCTAGCTCTTTGGGGAATTAACAAGTTTAAAACTCAGACAAAAATCAAGCTACTCCAAAAAAGATCTGCATACTGTAGACTGGGAGCACACTGTTTTGAATTTAAAAAATGCAGCAACATAGATTCATGAGAGAAAAAAAGATCCATAGTCATGTGGCATTATTATAGTTTTAGGAAAACCGAATGATTTCAGGTTTTTCAGAACTCTTCGTCAAATAATGTTCTTTTAAAAAATGCGGGGTGGGCTGGGAAGAAGCATAAAGTCCAAATATCAGGGATAATACTTTACTTGCATAGTTTGCTATTTCAGATCTTAATGTTTAAGATGCATAAATAGCTTGACATTGCAAAATATCAAGTTATATCTATGGCATAGAAAAATGCCATTCTTGCAGGGTATTTATTCTTACAGCTTATAAATATGCTATCAATGAAACCTTGAAATATTTAAATCACAGCTGTATACTGGTCTATTCAGTAAGTTCTCAACAAGAGCTGTTAATAACAAACCATTGTAACTTAAGGGAACAACTTACTAAATCCCCTACCTCAAAAAAAAGCCTATAAAAAGGAATGTGGATGTGGAATGAAGTCATAATATTAATTCAGTGGAGTCCAATATTGTTTTGTAAGTACAGAAAGTAAGATGTTTAGGATTGCAGAGTTTTTGAAATTAAGTCTCCAAAAAGATTCTTCAGAGCACACAGAAGCATGAATGTAACATTTTCTCTGTAAAACTGCATTTTTTCCTTGGATCTTTGGTAGGTGCAGAGGACTGCTATGCATTCCTTTGAAAAGATGCAGATGTTTTGAAGAGTTGTATATGGGTATATTTACACAATTAATTCTTCCAAGTTATTTCCAAATCTCTGTTTAGATCTATTAATTATATGATGCAGTTTTAAAATGGGTAATTATTTCAGAAAGAAAACCATTCAAATTTTTCCCCATACAATGATAACTATCAATTGGAAACTGCAGTCCTCCAATTGTAACACAATTCCCAGTAGTCCCAGCCAGTATAACCAAATGGATTCTGGGATCTGTCTTTCAGCAACACAGCTAGGTACATTGAGATGCAGAAACTAAAACAAGATTATTCTTTTTTGTGCTGGCTGCTTCGTCCTTAACAAAGGACTCCTGAAAAGTACCTTTTTCAACAGTTAACAGAAAAAAAGCAAGAAAGTACATTGTACTCAAGGGAAACCGTCATTATTCTGCCGTTCAATAAATAAGATACAAACAAAACTGAAAGAAGCAAACTTTACACAGTGTACACAGGTGTCTTGGAATCAATCTTGACTCCTAGTGACTGCCTAGACTAGAGTAGTCTCTGCAATTTTCTTGGCAAGATTTCAGATGTGGTTTGCCATTGTCTCCTTCTTAGGGCTGAAGGGAAATGATTGGCCCAAAGTCACTCAGCTGGCTTTATGTCTAAAACAGGACTAGAATTCATAGCCTCCATCTTTTTATCCAGATGCAATAACCATGACACCCACCTTGCTCTAATATGACCACCTATACCTGATATGTAATAAAAATGTTTGGGATTATTTGGCAGAAGTAAAAAAAAAGTTTTCATTTATACTTTGATTCTATGCCTTTCTGCTAAAAAGCAGGGCACTGGAAATCATAACAGCACAAGGTGCCTTCCATCTCCAATTTTCTCACTGCAGGCTTCTTGACATCATTCATCTGGTTCAGTGATTATGAACCACAAATTGCTGATGACTGAGGCAGCAACAATCATGGGGCATTAATCTGGAAGAATGCATGGCAAGATGATTCATTCATTTAGGAGCTTCAAAGGAAGTCTGCAACAATGTTGCCTTTCCTCCTAATTATTTTTAATTAAAGACTGTCAAATACAAAACTGCTTTAACATAGAATTATCGTGGCTAGGAAAATGGAAACACCTGAGTTGGTTTTATGTTTCAAGCCTAAGTCAAAATGGTGGTATTTACATTTGCCATATATTTCTGCTGTTTTACTACCGTGTCTAAAATCAAGGTCATTCCTGTTGAAAATTTGTTCAAGAGACACAATGCTACAGGATTCTTAATCGCAAATATTATGGAAACATGAGTCATTATTCCTACGGAAATAATGAACAGGATATGCAGCAGATAGGTTTCAAGAACTCTCTTCCTCTCTCTTATTTTGAGGCATTAACAGTAGTTAACTACAATTTATGTCGGTCAAATATGAATAAGCTCTGGTTTGTGGCAAGTAAAAATACAAATATTTGAAACAACAAGCAAAATCCCTCTCCAACAAGCACAGATTCAAAGATTTCACAGAAAAGTTAATAAGCATTGAAGTCTGTTTTCCCATACAGTAAATTGGCCACTATAGCACTTGCTTTATCCTCAAAAGTCCACATTACAACTCAAGATCTATATCACACCAAGCACAGCAAGAATTGAGAATTTGTGGCTCTCTACCAGGTATTTTCAGGGTAGCGATCATATGAAAACAGTTTAACTATATAATAGCAGTATACACAAAGAAGCAGGGGGAAAAAACAGTGGTCAGGACAATTACATCAATTAAAACGTCTGGGAAAACAAAGTTCCAAAACAGCTTCATCAGCACAAGATGCATCTCCATCAATTGGTGTGTCTACCTATTACCAGGGATGAAGAAAGCAACTTTATTCATTTATATGCCTGCATTTATATGACATGCAATGGAGATGCTCTGTGTGCTGGATCTCCACTCCTGGAGCATATCTGCTTATCCTAACTGAGTAGGTAAAGCAGGCATCCTACAGGTCCCTTCCCTGAAATATTAGCATCTAGTGGGACTTCTGAAGTACAATGAACCCTCGTTTATCGCGGTAGATAGGTTCCAAACCCGGCCGCGATAGCTGAAAATCCGCGAAGTAGGGACACCATTATAATATATACATACGTAATGAAAAAAGTCCGCGAAGTCGTGAATCCGAACCGCGAAGTAGCGAGGACTCACTGTACATACGTAATGAAAAAAGTCTGCGAAGTCGTGAATCCGCGATGGTCAAACCGCGAAGTAGCGAGGGCTCACTGTATACTTTTTCCATGTCTGCCTCCATCATTTGCCCATCCTATCCCAGGCAATCCAGTTGCCCCTTCCCTAGCCTTTTAGCTTTCCAGAAGGCCCTTAAGGACCTGGCCTTTTTTTCTACATGTTAGGGTAGAGTGAGAGTGCCTGGGTTAGTTGTTGGTGCATCCAAAGTAGATGACAGATGCATTGAGTTTTTGTTGTGTTTTACAGCTTTATGGGTTTCATAGCTTGGGGTGGAGGGGCGGTAGGTTGTTGTAGCTGTGAACAGCCAGAATTGTTTTAAGATAGGTAGCAATACAATCTTTAAATAAAAAAGTGATTCAGTTTTTTTATGCATAGCAGCAGGGTGCTAATAGATATTATAGTGCAAGTGAGTGGCTACAATCTGGAATTGTCTTATGCGGGTTGTCTTCCAACATGGCGAGAGGTGTGTCGGTGATATTCCTTCCTAACATATACCTACAGCTCTCTTAACTGGGTTGCGAAAGTTCAGATCATCACCACTAAATTTGGGGTTTTAACCTTTGCTGCCACATAGTGGTCATCCAGATTGTTGCAGTCTAGGTTTGATGGCCCTGGAATATTTTCAGGCCTTTTGTCAGAAAACTCACATTTAATAAGAGCTGTTGATAATGAAGAATAATAGAATAAGTTGTTTCTATTAGTGTAGCTGAAAAATGAAATCTTGCTTTCCTTGTAGGGAAAAAAAGAGCAAGCAATAGTTCAAGCTAGGAGCCAGAAAGGGAAAAAAAATTCATGAACAAAGTTCATTTCTTTCTAAAAATAAATATAGTTTCATGAATATAGTTCCCAAAATTGTATTTTTACTAAAGGTCAGTCTTACTGGGAGTTCTCCACATGCTATCCAAACACATTTGGAAGGGACCAATTTGATTTAGGCTTTCATGACATTTTATGCAAAAGTGAATTTTTGATATTCATTTTCTAGTAATCACATAAAATGTATACTTCACAATCAGTAGAATTAAACCTATCTTCAAAATAATAAAGAAACAGAGACATTTATTTTAGAAAGGGGTGTGTGAACATAATTGGCAGAAAGGCATTCCATGAACCCTATACATATTAGCAGAAATCCACATAAATCCTCCTAGGTATGCATGTCAAATATTTGTAATTTCCAGGGATATTCGCAAGATCTTAAAGCTTAGTGAGCTTGTATGGCTTTGTCATAGTATGCCTTTATGGAGATACAATAGGAAAGGGATTAACACATCTCTACAATTTCCAAGGCGGTTGGAACAATTTATTGTATCTGGGATGTAACTCCTGAAGCAAGCAAACGTGTTCCTCTGTCTTCATTGCATGCTTTAAATTATTAAACAGTAAAAATATTTATGCCTTTGAAATAACAAGGTTTGTTGAAACCAAATGCCCCACATCAGCCAGAGGTGAAATTCAGCCAGTTCCCATGGTTCTACAGAACCAGTTATTAGAAGAAATTAACTTTACAGGGTTAATCCTGTAAATAAAGCAGCTGTTTCTAGCCTAATCTTTATTGCCTTGCTCATAGAAACTGCCTTTCCCTTTATTACAT
>JANHFJ010002409.1:85319-100047 GCA_032468195.1 Cerberus rynchops
CCGCGGCTGGAGGGGTTAGGAGTTTATAGCCAGCTTGCAACATTGTAAACCAATCATATTTGAGTATTTTTCGTGCCTAAATGGAGGACATGAGTGAAACCTTCACTCTTTCTTTGAATACTTAACAAAAAGCACATTGCTTTGACTTTTTAAAATATTTCTGTTTCATTAGTTACCATCAAATATGGTATATGCTATGGTTTCCCAAGCTGCAAGCTGTACCTCCCTTGAGAAGATGCAGACAGGGTCCAGGGAAGATGTGAAGGACCTGCTAGTTGTATTACTACAATAAACCATTCCCAAAGTTTTATTCAATTTAGAAGAGGTGTGTACATTAAGATAACATTAAAGGGAGGTGTGATGGCAAAAAGTACAAGAACCCCTGGTATAAATTGGATGCATGCTTCTAGAATCCAGTGCAGGTTTGTCTAAGGGGCTATTTAATGCTTTAAAATCATATCTTTTGACTTATGCCTCCCAGATCTGTTCTTCAGTGAAATGATTTTCAAGGAGGCTTTCTAAAATAATGAAAGCATCCCACATCTTTTCAGGAAAGCAGTGTACTTTGCTGAGCTCAATGGAAGTCCATTTAATTACCAAATTGTAACTCCCTTCAAATAGAAATTGAATGTGGTATCATTCCAAGCAGTTTTGTATCGAAATGACTCTGTTTCCAGTGCTGTCATTTCCTTTCTCATATTTGTCTACAGAATTCTTGTTTTAGGCATAAGTTAAGGTCAGGCTACACAGGGGGATGAATTGCCTGAACAGTTTTCCCATGGTACTTTAAATGTAACGATAAAGATAACATTATGAATGGGAAGCTGAATTTGAATATTTCAAGTGAAGTCCCTATATCCTTCTCATCTTTCTAATTACCTATTCCTTTAGCACAGGAGTGTCAAACTCACATCATCACAGCAACATGACATATCAGAACTTTTTTTCCCCTTTGCTAAACCAGACGGAGCGGGACCAGCGTGTGACACATCCAGCGAGTTTGACAGCCCTGCTTTAGCATCTTATGACTATCACGTTGTTGTTTGTATCTTATGATTTACGTTGTTTTATTTAGTCTCTTATGTCTATCACTGAGTGTTGTTACTATGATTTATGATGTTTATGTTCATGATTTATCACGTATTGCTTGTATGTACACAGAGAGTTATGCACCAGAGACAAATTCCTTGTACGTCCAATTGCATGTGTCCAATAAAGAGTTATGTTCTATTCTCAAGATTATTAGTTATATTCAGTTTGTCTTCTCTGGTCATTGGAAACTTCAGAGAGGAGGTATTTGAATAGAAAAATGGCAAAAGAAGGAATAATCCCTCTTTTTCCAAGTCTAAAATTGGTTGGTGTTAAGATTTTAAATTATTCATGGTTCTTTCAAAATTTCAACAAGAAAGTTTAATACAAAACACTGCTAGGCACACCCACCCACACTATTAACTATCTCTGTAAGTTTACAGTAGCATTCTTTTTTTCAATTAATATTTCCAGTCTGGTGTCTTAAATTTTTTTTAATTACAATATGACTTGTCTAATTACCAATGCATTTTAACAGAATAATTTGGCTTTCAGTGCATTATCTGATATTTAATGCATACCTATATCTACTCTAGAGTTTACAAACTGATTTTTTGAGAAACTCATAATCCCTGTAATTTTTTAAAGAAAAGAAAGAGCCAAATGTTAAATGTATGACCCCAGTGCCAAAAGAATAATTTATTCTGGTGAAAAGAAGACTTTCAGTTATGTTTTGCTCTTTTACTCTCCCAGTCTAATGCTGTGGAAGCATTTTTAAAAAAAATACTTGAGCAATAGCGTATCACATTTCATTGGAAAAAGAAGCAGGGCATGATTAAATAAATACTTTTATTTCCAGGCCTAATGGAAGGATTGAGTAATACCAGACAAATATTGCAGCACTAAAAGAATACTTCCACTGATATAAATAATCAGGAAACATATTCACAAAGTAATGGAATAAACTAAGATGTTGTATAACAACAGTTTGTGTGAGAAGTTAAAATAATGTGGATACTAAACTGTTGGAAGCCAGAAGGAATGAAGCTGTTTGAAGCTGCTACTATCTATGGAAGTACTTTTTTTTAAAGAATAATTGTTTTTCAAATAGCCACCTTATAGAACAATAAGCTGAATGTATAATATAAAATTTCAATGCTTGTTTCTTTGCTTTAATATTTTTTGTAAGCTATTTTGAATCCCTATGGTTACGTAGCAATTGTAGGAAGAAAACTATGTTAATCTGTGTTAGTAATAAGTGTGGCAACACCTTTTCCCAGAAAAAAAAAAAAAAGGAAGTCAAAAGGAAAAGTTGTTAGGAGAATCCTCATGGTGAGATGAATGGCTATATAATTTGTTTAAACAATCAGATTCAGACAAAACTGCAAAGTATTTTTTGTCCATAGGATTTAAAAGAAAACATCATGAGAAAATTAAAGCCAGAGGAAATTAAAGCCAGATCTGATAGATATTCTATCAGATCTAGTGCAATATTAATATTTCAGGATTAGGGTGTCATAGTCAGCTCAGCAATTCTTAACAATTGTGCATTTTAGAAGAAACCTGGTCATCAGGCAACCTAATGTTTTAAAAAACATTATTTTAAATATTTATATGAGCCTGTCTGCTATTCTGCATATCATAAAGTGTGTGTTTGAGGGAGGATCCAAACCATTGTATATATAAAGCTATGGATTAAGAGGAAAACCTTCTTCTTCCTTTTTCTTGTCTTTTAAAAATATGTCTTTAACACCCCCCCCAAAAAAAAAAGATTTCAAAAAAGCCAAAAATAGATCCACAGCTATGTAAATGTTAAAAAAACAAAACTAACTTGTATTAGAACTGGTGTTTCTTTTTATTAGTTTCATTGAGGCCATTAATGTTTCTCTGTAGACTATTGGTCTCTTCAATGTATTATATTTTAAGATTTGTTACTATACATTCCTATTTAAGACACACAGATACATTTTGCTCAGTATCATGTGCATTTGTGGAATTGCTGATATTTCAAATGACCGCTTAGTCTTAAATATGCCAAAAGATAACAAATATGGAAGAAATGAAGTATACGAATTATTTTAACCATCAGCATCTTCACCAATGCAATTTAGCACCATGAAAGAAAAGAAAAGAAAATATTACTGCTTACTAAATCAACGCCATTGGTACTTTCCAATAGATTTTTCACCCTATAAGTTTAATATACATTAAAAAAATAAACAAATAAAATGTCTCATTTAAACGATTAGCTTCAAATATGAAAGCTATTTAACAAAAGAGTTATATTGTAATTAAAACAAGTGATTTTTTTTTTACAAATACATAATGGAATTCAAAAATATATTGCCTATTAATTATAAATGATCGCTGCATGGGGAATTAATATTCTTCTATTTTAAATACCTGTACAGGGAGAGACATAAGATTCAGGTAATTATAACAGATGACAGACGTTAACATGCATATAGAAGCTTGCTAATGTCAATGCAGAGAGCTGACATCCCATTAGAAACAGAAGTTCTTCTTCCAAGGAAGGAGTTGCTCAGTGTGCATGTCTACTCTGTGCACACTTCAGAGTCTGAGTGCCTGACAAAGATGCCTTGTTTAGCATGCACAAAGATGGCTTTGAAGCACTCAAGGGCAAGGTGCTTGTTATATATGAAAGGCCTGTGGGTGATCAATTATTAATGGTACATTCTTCGTTAGTAAAGAGATGTCATAATAGCCTGGCATGAGGTGAATATTCTCATTAAGCACCTATGGTGCTTTGAGGATAAATGTCAAATTGCATAACCGTCTTAGTGAAGAAGATTAATCTTATCTGGTATATGTATGTAAGTGTGTGTGTTTCTCATATGAAATTAATTAGCTATTTCATATCAAGAAGTACAAATTTTCCACCTTTAATAATATGCATATTTTAGCAAACCTACACCTATCAAATAAAATCATTCATTAAAAAAAGAGCAAAAGTGTGATTTGGAAACATCTGGCATACCTTGGTTTCAGAAAAAAATGACTTTTTTCCAGCCCTCAGTGGCTTTGAGTCTTACTCATTTATATAAAATATGCGTGCCTTCCTTTTTTATTAAAATCATATTGATAATTTGTGCTAGATTAATATTGTCTATTTCTCCTTGAATAGGATGAGTCTGAAAGATCTGTATGAGTGATATTAAAGATAATATCACTCATACAGATTTTTCAGACTCATCCTATTCAAGCAGAAATAGCCAATATTAATCTAGCACATTAATCTTTGGCAAAGGTATTTAAGAGATGGCTTGCCATTGCATCCTCTATAGGGATGAGAGAGTGAGTGGCCCAAGGTCACCCTGCTGGATTTCAGGCCTGAGGCTGTACTAGACTCATAGTGTCTGCTTTCTAGCCTTGTGCCTTAACCATTGGACCAAACTGGCTCTATTATTGCACAATAGGCTTAAATTCACATGCTATAAAATAATGTTTAGGATAATCTAATGCAGATTAGAAAGGGTCGCTGCCAGATGTCATGCTGGTTTTAGAAAAGTCCAAGGAACAAGAGAAAAACAAAACACAAATCAAGAGAAGTTAATATGTGCTTCATTGAAAATAGGAAGGATTTCAATAGAGTCAGCTGTGTTATATATTTAGGAAAATGGGAAGCCCATAACTTTTCATTGTCCCCATGTGAAGTCTATGCAAAAGATAGAAAGCCACAGTCCACATAGAACATGGGAAAACAGACTAGCTCCAGGTTGACAAAGGAGTATGACTAAGGGTGTGTGTACACTATCCATATTTATTTAATTTATGTGTTGAAATACGAATTGAAGGTGGCTAGATTGGAGGAAGGTAAGTGTGGCTTTAAACATCAATAATTTAAACTATGCTGGTGTCACTACTCTGATAGTTAAAAGTGCAAATGAGTTGCAAGATCTAATAATAAAAGTCAAGAAGCAGTGAATATGAGTGGGATTTATATTAAACAAAATGAAGATCAAGTTAATCTAAAAGATGCAACAACCAGCAATAACAATGAAGTTATTGAAGTGGGGGTGGTTAGCTTCTGCCTTTTAGAGTCAATTAAGTAATAAAGGACCCAGATAATCATGAAATATGTCCCTAGAATAGCACTTGGAGGACATGGAAAAGATATTCAGATGTATGACATATCTATACCTACTAAAAATTAGATTCGTGCAGTCAGTCACTTTCTGGAAGCAAAAGTTCATTTTTGAAGAAGTGCAATAGAAAGTGTTGACACTTTTAAGGTTTGGTGTTGGAGGAGATTTCTGAGAATATCATGGACAGCCAAGAAAATAAACAGATGATAGAACAAATAAATTCAGGGTTGTCACTCAAGGCACAAATGACTAAGCTTACATTACTAAATTCTGTACATGTTGTGGAAAGACCCAGCTCTCTTGAAAAAGTCTATAAAGATGGGGGGAAAGAAAGGAATAACAAAGTGGATGGAGTTAATTACAGTGCTAACGGCTGCACCTAGGAATAACTGAAGGTTAGCTGAGAACTGATGTAATGGCATCCATCCATCCATCCATCCATCCATCCATCCATCCATCCATCCATCCAGTATTTTAACAGCCATTTGTGCATCATAAACTTCTTAAATGTAAAATAATTATGGATAAAATTTTCATTTAATTTAATTTAGTATTTGCAAAAAAACATCCCAGCATTTCAGTTCTCCACTTACTATGGAGAACTGAAATGCTGTCTGACAATTTGGCTTGAACTCTCTAAAGTTTAGAAATCACACAAATATTGAGGCAAGAATTCCTGCCAATGAGGAAATCCATAAGTTACATACAACCAACCTGCTTATAAAAAGGGTTAATTTTATGGTACCTGCACAATGGTATGATATACAGCACAAAGAAGTAAAAACATGATGATGATGATGATGATGATGATGATGATGATGATGATGATGATGATGAGGATGGGGATGGTGGTGGACAGGATGATGGTGGAAGAGGAGGAGAAAGAGGAGGAGGAAGATGTATCCTTTACCTTTTTTCTTTTATTGTTTCAATGGATATTCCTAATCTCCCTTTGAATATTATGCTTACTCTCTTAAAAATGGTTTAAGCTTGCCCCAGTTTATCATTTAGATTTTGCCTTTGCCATTGATGAATCAGGTTATTATTATAGATTTTTCTTGTTAACTGTACAAGCATCAGTGATCCAGTTCAACGTACTCTTAAACATAACCAACAAACTGAGATAAGGTGAAAAAATTGCTTTTAATATTAAGGCTTTCTCCCAGATACCCCTTTTGATACTTCTATATTCTGCTCTTTTAGATAAACAGTTTTGGTACAGAAGATAATTGCCCAGAAATTCCATGATAAATTGTGAAAGTATTAAGTAAGATGTGCTTTTTTCCTCCAGATTACATCTTAAAGAAAATTATTTGTAGGTTGCAGTTGCTTAAAATTCACTTGAGGAATATTTATTATATTAAATATGTGTTAAATAGATTCAACTGCACTACAGCATCATATGATACTGCGTATGAAATTTTTTAATGCTATTTCTAATGAGATTTCTTTAAAAAAAGATATACAAAGTCTCTAATTCAATGTTCATAAAGCACAACTAATATAGGAATATCTTTCCTTGGCATCCTAGTTAGATGGGGCAGATTTTTGAAAGCAATTTTTTTTCACTACAAGTACGTATGATGGAGCAATGTAGAATTCAGTGTTGCAGATTTAGAAAACTTTATTTTTCATTCTTGATATTTATCTGAGTTGTTTCTATACTGTCTTTTTCCTTTAATGTTAATGGGTTAAATTATTCTTGAAAATCCATTTAAATTTGTCCTTGTTGTCTTCCCATTTCCTTTACCAACAAACCAAAAGTGCAATTTTTATATCGGTTTCTAATGGGAGGACATTTTTTGCAACTTTTATTTAAATGAGGAGGAAATTGTACTTTGGTTAGTTTTTTTTTACTTCGTACTCCCTGAACAATTATGTGACCGTTTAATATGTAATGTACATATTAAGAAAAATTCCATCAAATGATGTATGCTAGAAAAAGTAACATTGAAAAGTACATATATGGGGAAAATAAATTTGATCAAAATATCACAATAAATGCAGAGTTTTATGCATGTTCAAAATTCAGACTGATGCGGATGTTGGCCAGTAACAATGTAGAATTGAATACACAGGGAACAGTCATGAATCAGCCTGAAATATTTTTGTTTTTATTCATTTTCTAAGTATATCTTGAAATTGCTGTGCCTTGCCATTCCATTGCCATAACCAACTGAAATCTGCTAAGTCTATTTTTTTCTAACCAAGTTATAATGGTTATATAGTTAGACCTAGTGTTGTTGGTAGGAGGAAGAGGCCAAGAAGGGAATCCATACAAATCCACAGCAACAAGGGACAGTGATTCTAACCCCCAAAAGGAGAAATTCATTCTGTTAGCATGGACTACAAGGGTTTTGATTAAGAATTTCCTCTCCATACAAAGCAGCATGTCAGTTCCCTGTTGGAATGCTGCCATTCTGAGTGGGAGGAGGAGGCTTGGTAAGTTAAATGTTTTTCATGCTTTCGCTTTTGCTGTAACTGTTTGGGAGTTTGAGGGGGGAATAATATACCATCTTCACAGGCTCCCTCTTAGCCAGTTCCAGCCTGGCATTCAAGGTTGCGGCGCTTCGAGGATGACCTCTTCTCACCATCCCGCCTCAGAGTTTTCAAAACACCTTTGCAGCATTTTATTGGCTACCGATGGACATGGGGTATTGGGATGGGGGTTGAAGGGGAATGTTAGCCTAACACTTCACGCCCAAATTTCAGACTCTGCCTGACTTCTCTGCAATCACTATCTCTCAGTAAAAATTCCTTTTGAAGTGCAAACTGCTTCAAGAGTTTTACTTTCTTGAGAAGATAGCTGAGGCAGGTCCTTATACAGCAGTAGATTATATTAATAAAGAAAAAACTATACAGAGTATGGTAGATGTTAATATAGTTTTGGGTGATTTAAAATGTGAATGATAGGGAAAGATTGGAATAGGAAGCTGCACTGACATAAAATAAATGCACATCACCAATATCCCCATTATTATTACTGTGCAGAGAAAAATGTCTACAATTCAGAGTTCAGTCTACCATTGTCATTTCATCTGGGACCTCCCTCATCATGCCAGCTTCCTAATAATGGTACAATAGTTGTAGGCACATGTTTATGTACACAGTCCACATACTGAAATTAAAACAGTGAGAGATTTAAATTTTCTATATTGGTAGGAGAATTTACTTGCTACCTTTGAAAAAGGGTAAATAGGTTATGGAGTATCAAATTCAAATTTCAAATTCAAATTCAAATTTTATTTGTCATGTACACAGCTGTACGCAGTATGGTGTGTAGTGAAATGCTTAGGTGATTGCCCTTGGCCTTAGGATATTGGGAAAGCAGGGAGAGTAGACTGCAGAGGGTATGGAGAGTAAGTTGGATAGAGAGGGGAGGGAGTAGGGGATAAAGGATATACAGTGTTGGTTGCAATACAGAATACAAAATGCAATGACTAATACAGTGACAAAATACAATGACTGTTATGGCTGTAAGGTCCATTCCATCTGCAGTGGTTTACAGATCAAATTGCTTGTGGGAAGAAGCTACTTTTCAGTCTTTCTGTTTTGGCTTTCAGGGAATGGAAGCGTTTTCCTGACTTCATCATGGAGAACAGCTCATTGTTGGGTGGCTGGAGTCTTTTACTATCTTCCTGGCTGTGGATAGGCATCACTTGTTGTAAATGGCATGCAGTTCAGGGAGCTTGGTGCAGGTGATGTGCTTAGCTGAATGCACCACCCTCTGTAGGGCTCCTCTGTCCTGTATGGTGCTGTTCCCTAACCAGGTTGTGATGTTTCCCATCAGGATGCTTTCTATGGTGCATGAGTAGAAGTTCCTGAGAATTTTGGGGTGGGGGCAGTTTAAAGTCTCTCAGACATCTGAGGTGGTAGAGATGCTGCCTAGCCTTTTTCACTGTGGTGTTGATATGGCAGGACCATGACAGGTTCTGCGAGATCTGGATACTGAAGTATTTGAAGCTGTTTACTTTCTCTACTTGGCTCCCATTTATGATAGGGGTCTGATAGGTCTGCGACTTTTTTGTGCTGAAGTCCACTATCAACTCTGTTGTTTAGCTGATGTTGAGGTGGAGGTTGTTCTTCTGGCACCAGTTCTCCAGGCTCTCAATGTCTTTCAGGTGGACTGTCTCATTGTTTTCAGAGATCAGTCCCATCACAACGGTGTCATCAGTGAACTTGATGATGGTGGTGGAGTCGGTAGTGGCCATATGGTTATGGGTATATAATGAGTACAGTAGTGGGCTCAGAACACAACCCTGGGGAGCTCCGGTGCTGAGGGTGAGTGAGGTTGAGGCTTGTCCACCCAGCCTCACTGCCTGTGGTCTTCCGGTTAGGAAGTTGGAGCTCCAACAGCACAGAGGTGGGCTGAGTCTCAGGTACTCCAGCTTGGTGTTGAATGTGGAGGGGATTATGTTTCCAGCCTCTTAAAGCATCCATCATTTGAAGCTTCCAGTTTAATTTTCCTAAGAGAAGAGCTGGTTTGACATTTTTGAAGCTCTCTTGATAAGGAGAATTAGAGAACATGGTCTTCCTTCACCATCATGTTGCATAATTTTTCAGAGACTCCATGGGAGAGAAATAACAGCTGTCATCCTGACACTATCAGGAGTTTCTTTTAAAAGTTACACCAAGTTCAAAATTAATTAGAATAAAAGTAAATTTGAATATGAGTCAGAGCAATTATCTGGGGTTAAAGTGAAGATGATTATGTACTGCTGACTTTATTTCTTTGATCTGAAAAATAATATAGCTTCTTTGCAAAATAATGTATAATGCTGACATTTTCAGGATATTTTTGGATTGACCTTTGGGCCTATCTTTTCCCAAGCTACTACATGTACTAATAAAAAACCTGTGAAAAACATTACTCTGTTTAATAAAGATGATTGTTAATTATAGACTGTAGACTCAACTAATATAAACTTACTATCAAGTCTCATTTCAAATAAGCAAGTGTTTCACAGTTAAATTAAACAGTAATGTCCAGCAGGCACATTCATAAAATATATGCTCTCCTTGTTGAAGTTATTTTAGCTGATTTATTTTAGTAATACATGACAATTTCTCTGGAGTTACGTACTATGTAAAAATTATTTTTATATCTTTTTTCTGTAATTTGGATGAAGGTTTGATTTTGTCAGGAGGGAAAGGAAGGCTCTATGGGAGTTGATGCATTCCCAAAGCAGTAGATACAAATAGCTTGGAATTTGAAAAAGAAATAGCATCGGTTTCAAAACTACTTACTTGTTATTGAACTTAACAATGGTTAGGAATTATTTTGTACAATGCTGTATCATCCGTGTTCCTAAAACATATTGATAGCTACAAACTGTTAACACAATTTCTAAATATTCCAGTTCCATGATAAAGTCATGTATGTGAGACAACTATATAAAATTTTCTAAATAAATTTACACAAATAAAAACAAAGGCTTCTAGTTGTTGTGGCTTATATTTTCTCTCTACCTTTTGATCCTGTAACGTTGAATATTAACAGAATAATAGAATGTTTATTTTTCTTCCTTCTTTTTTCTTTCACAGTAGATTTCTTTCAGGCATTTCCTAACGTCTTCATCCCCTGTTTTCTTTCTTCTTCCATCCTTCATTCTAGCAAAGCTATTATGTTTTTTTAAAATAATTTTATTAAAGATTATATTATGCAAGTAAAACTTCAACAACAAAATAAAGATATATTTAAAAAATTAAAATGAAAGAAGAAAAAGATAAAAAAAGAAAAAAGAAACAACCCGCTTCTTCCCCACCAAGAATACTCAACATTATCACCACCTCTTAACATAGAACTAAACATCTTTTCATTTCACATTGTACTACAGTTTCTATAAATTCATCTCCAAAACCTTATAGCTTCCTATTAAAAAGCAAAAGTCTATCAAGGGTTATCAGAAATTATTTTATAAATTTTAAGATAAAGGACCTGTGGTGCCACAGTGCTTAAAATGCAGCACTGCAGACTAATTCAATTCATTGCCAGCAGTTCCATTCTCACTGGCTCAAGGTTGACTCAGCCTTCCATTCTTCCGAGATCAGTAAAATGAGACCCAGATTGTTGGAGGCAATATGCTGACTCTGTAAACCACTTAGAGAGAGCTGTAAAGCACTATGAAGCAATATATAAATCTAAGTGCTGGTGCTATTACAGCATACTTTCCCTTTAAATAAACCCCATCCCAATTTCCTCTCTTCAAATAATCAAGGTTCAGATCCAGTCAAAAACCAAGTAGACATTACCAGAAATATCCATTGTCATCCAGCCCTAATCAAGAAGGTATTAAACATCCCCTCAAATAACAGTTCATTAATTTAACTTTAATCAGATACATTAATTTTGCATTCTTTCTTATTCTGCAGGCAATCCAATGAACATTTTAGCACTTGTCTTCTCATAATCTCATTTCCTCAGTTTCTTCAGCATTATCAAACCCCTTTCTACTTCCAGTGTAGCAACTCTAGCAAATTCCTCTTGTAGATTCAATTTAAGGGAATAATCCAAATCAGTCATGTGCTTTATTATTTTTATTTCTTTGTCAATTTCCAGTCAACATCTTTCATTTGTAAATTCATTGTTTTCTACTTTTTCTTGTGAAGTGTGATTTTTAATTCCACCTGTAAATCAGTTTGTTTCATTCAATGGGGCTTACTCCTCTGCAATTACACAAGCAATGCTAATAAAGAGTTAAACCATTAAAAAACAAAACTCCTGTAACTATGAGTCAAACATTTGAGCCACACACTTCATGGGGTGGGGCTAATGACCAACCAATTTCCTGTAAAATAGAAGAATACATTGTGGCTGAAAAGTACCATATTACAAATTGGACAGCTGAATCTTTCTGGAATTAAGGCTAGATTTTCAGATTAACCATGTGCTCAGCTCAGCTGCATTTCTGCAAACAGATGACAAAAGCTATGTTTTTGTGGTTAGCTTGCAATTGGCTAATAGTAGCAGGATTTTATAGCCACTAATGTCACTTATATGAATTCTAAGTTCAACTAGCTCATGTTTTAATCATTTGGACTTTATTTTTTTATTCTTTGGCTTTCTTTAAAGATTAAAAAGAAAGAAAAGCTTTATTGAAATCACTGGGTGAATGTCTTTCAGGTCTTAAAAACAGTTTCACTAGAAATGTAAACATTTCTATATTTTTAATATACAACAAATGGCTTTGGAAAGTTTCAGGCAGATTAGGGATTCAGATGGACTTGATTTAAGATTTGGATGTTGATTGGAAAGATTCTTTCCCATGAGAAAAAAAAATCTATGTTCTGTATTGATAAAAAGCCTTTGAAGATTACAATTACTGGGCACCATATGACTACTTTAAAAGAAACGTCTGGCAAAGCTATTTTTGTTAGTCTATAAAAAGACAAAAATGGTAAACTAGTCTTGCATTTTGCTCTATTTCTTGAATTTGGTTGACTCTCTCCTCATTTGTTCAACTGGATCTTTATTCTTTGTATTTATTTTATTTTATTGTTTTATTTATATCTACTTTTATCCCAAAAATAACTCAAGGTGACAAAGATATCCAACAAATTCTCCTCCTCCTATTTCATCCCTCTGAGATGGGTTGGGTTGACAGTGAGTGATTGGCCCAAGATCACCCAATTGGTTTTCATGGGAATGGCAAGACTAGAATTCATGGTCTCGTGGTTTCTGGCCATTGTAGTTCCTCCTTCTAGATTTTAGCTATATTAGTATACCCACCACTGTGCTCTTTCTGGTTTCTTCTATGCTTTGAACTGATACTCCTCCCACTTTCTGGCTCTCACACCAGGGCAGGAATGTCAAACTCAGGTTGTCACAGTGGTGTCACGTGACCTTTCCCCCCTTCACTAAACAGGCTGTGGCCAGCGCATGATGCATCTGGCCTACGGGCAGGGAGTTTGATAGCCCTGTACCAGGATAACAATATTCCCTCAGTCACTCTCCTCTAATTTCTTCTGCTATTTGGATGCTTTGAAAATATTCTGCTTGGAGCTCAGATGGAGTGTGCTATAGCACCGTGATACTAATTTATGGCACGCATGCCAAGCTGGCATGCAGAGCCATATCTGCCAGCACACCAGCAGTCGCCCCAACTCACAGACTGTGCATACGCACACATGTGTGACTGTGACTACGCACATGCTAAAAATGGGGCACTCTAGTTGCACACAACTGCACATACACCAAAAAAGCAGTAAGTTGTGTGTGACTGCACATGTGCTAAAACAGCATGCACAAGTTGCATGTGACTGTGCATGTGCAAGGCTCCTGTGCGACTGCACGTGTGCACACAACTGCATATGTGCAAAAGATGCAGGCATGCGGCATATACAGCATTCAGTGCCGAAAAGGTTCACCACCATTGTTCTAGCATCAGCCCAAGCTGTGTTTCTTAAAACAGCATTCATAGCAGCAGCATGTAATTCTAATTACAATAACCAGCCAATACATAATACACACTGCTATAACAGAGCCCAGATGAAGGACATTTCCTGAATTGTCTTACACCTTTTCTGATAAGCTTATTATAGCATTCTTACAACCATATAATGTACATACACTGTCAGACATCCAATAGAGCTTAAATAAAGTAACAGGTTTCAATAATTACTAGGGTGAGATATTTATGTGAAATAAAGGCTATAGGTGACACTAAAGTAGTTGAAATAATTTGAAACAGGTGTAACAACTTAGTTTATAAAAATTATTGATGACAGCACATATTTCAAATTACAAAAACTCAAGTTTATCTCAGGTGTGGATTTTATTTTAAATTTATTTAATTTCTAGGACCTAATGAAACTTACTTAAGGGTCATCATCTACAAAGAGACCAATTACATGTTCATTCCTGTCATTTTCAAGCTTTTCATATGCTGATTATATCTACTTTAGGGACTAGGAGTTTTATGGATTAAATGAATAATTGTGGGGAAATTGGACAGCCCTGATTAATGCCCCTACTTTATTGTGAAATATTCTTAATTGCAGGAATTTATTTGAAAGGAAAGTAGAAATTACTTTTCCCTTCCAATATTTTCAGGAAAAACTGTGACATATAACATATGTGGGTTATGTCATCATCCCAAGTATTGTGCTTATTTAATTGGTAATAATACTATTTTTCTTGTAGTAGTGGAATCACACAAAAATACACAATAGGAAGGAAGACTACCAATCAATTCTTTCTCCCTTCATTATTCAAATCTTAGTATGCTTGAGACAAAAAAAAAGATTATTGGAAATTCCTGCTTCAATTGCTACTGGTTTTTGCAGAATAAATATAACCTCTCCAATTACTGACAGTAAAGCAAAAGGTATTTATCTTGGAGACAGACTTCTTCATTGATTCAACAATAGTTATTGTAGATTATAGCCTGTAGAGGACACCAGCCTCTTATGTATCACTAAAAGTGAAACCAGAAGATGGAATAGTTGATAGCCATGGTGAACCACTTCTTGGTTTGTTGGTTGGTTTGTTTCTGGACCAATTCAAATTCAAATTCAAAATTCAAATTTTATTGGTCACATGCACAGTCATACATGGTACAATATGCAGTGAAATGCTTACGCAGCCATTCACG
>JANHFJ010002415.1:7896-20436 GCA_032468195.1 Cerberus rynchops
CTGGCCATTGATTTAATTTATTCTTAATTGTATTTTAACTTTTATATGTTCGATTTTTAGATTGGCTGTACACCGCCCCGAGTCCTTCGGGAGTGGGGCGGTTTAGAAATTTTGTAAAATAAAAATAAATAAAAATAAATAAACAAGACTAGCCCATAGCAAATGATTTATTTGCTAAACAACCGTGGCATTTATTTAATGATCACTGCAAAAAGGTAGTAAAATTGGGTTGGCCGCATGAGTGATTTGATTTACAACTGTGATGACTTATGACCATGACCACTGTAGTCATAAGGACTATCTATATATCACTAGACAGCATCATAGCACTGTACCATATCCTGCAGAAATCTTCCCCAAGCTGGTGGCATTCATATATGTTGGACCACAAATCTTACAATATTTAATCATGTGTTAGAAGTTATTATACTAAAATCATTTTTAGAATTCCAAAATATGTTTAAATTACTGTTTTGACAACCACAGTATTTTGATTGAAATTGAAGATTTACTTTGCTTCAGTTGCAAGTCCAAGCAACATTACAAAGGGAACAAATGAATGATTATTTGTTTTTGTTTCAGAAAGTTGGGGCTTCATTCATAGAAGTAAAGTTTAATTTTTCATTGTTCCTGACAATGTTGAATTGACATTGTAAATATTTCCTGCAGATAGAAAAAGTCACAACTGCAAGAATGAACAAAGATGAAGAAATCTTAAAGGCAGCCAGGGCAGAACTAAATGAAGCTAGACGCCAGTGGCATCATATGCAGACTGAAATAGACTCTCTTCATGCCATGGTAAGTGTGAGCAATCAGCTACTCTAAAACTGTTTTCTTATGTTAATTTCTTCTTCTGTTAACTCACAAGTTTAAACATCTTTATTATCTCTTCTAATAAAAAGAACAATGAACTGTTCTTTGGGGATTTTAAATAAGGAGACAAAAAAAATGTCCTTCCATATTAAAGTTTTCTGGGGGAATTTAAATTAATTCATGAATAGGCCTCATGGGGAAAGAAATTATTAGAAATGTAGACATTTTAGTTTAAGAGTTCCTAGCTTTCTTCTTGAGAAAACATGTGATCACTAACTGATATTGAGAAGTAAATCTATGCTTAGACTATTACTTTATACTGCAGTATAAAGTATAATATTTCTTCATAAAATATTCATAAAAGATTTTCTTAATTAAAGAAAAACCTTATGAGTAAAAAAAAAAGACAAAAAAGAATAATAAAGTATCCTTTTATGATGTTTTATAATGTAGAAAAATTATCTGAAAATGAAGTTAAGGAATTAATTAATGGTATATCTGAGAAGCCCGTTCCTTACCATGAACATATGCTTTCAATTCCAACACCTTCTACTAATGTTAAAACTAAAGCCAAAGATTCTCCAGACCAGCACATCAATATGGCCTAACACCGATTAAAACAAATTTATATTGGGAGTCCTCTACTGCACCCTAAGCCTGAGACAACTGAATCCTCTATTAACCCTTTCCAAATTGTCTCAAAGATTTCAGTCTCTAAAGACAGAGAAAAGGATCCATCCAGCCCATAGTTTCCAACTAGATCATCTTTCATAAGCTTATCATTTGCTACACATAATTACATATTTCTATATAGTCCCCGCCCTCATTCTGTGTAATGCACAACTCCAAAATTGTTAATAGGGATTCTATTGTTTTATTGTTTCCTGCCTCTCAGTTTTATTTATGAACTTTCATAGTTGTGGGATACTATACTGTACTCTCTCTCAGATATTCTTCACTGCACAAATTGATTTGTTGATAGGATTGTGGGTTTTTTTGTAAAGGCATTTTTTAACAATGTCTAAATTTGGTCCTGTTTTTAATATTTTTTAAGCATTTTATGCAAATGAAAACCACTCTGGGAACACTTGCGATCAAATATATATGATAAAAATAATTTCAATAAATATAATTATATATTTATTTATGTCTTTTATTAACCAGCATTTTTAACCAGGACTATCACAATCTAAAAAACCCAACAAAAACCAATGACATTTTGAGAAATTTTACCAGAACTACATGGTTCAAAAATGTAATCAGAAAGTTAGAGAAAAAAACATTCAAGAAACTTCCCTTGTATTACTCTACTGGCTTCCTCTTGCCTATCTGATCTCATGGAGATCATATCCAGGAAATAAATGCTTAATATATATATATTAAGTATATATGATATAAGCAGGTTCATCTAGTCAATTGTACAAGTCAGCTGTTTTTATGGTTTATAAGGTAATGACACTGTTTAAATACAGATTTCATTATGTTTAATCAAAATTTTAGATTTGGATTTTTCTGAAAGTAAACTTTGTTTTTAAATGGTTTTGGTTTGTTTGGAAGTACACCTTGGCATTTTAATCAGAAACTTCATATAATAGGAAAGGGGGTTGGAGAATTCGCTACGGGCCACAGAACTACGATACCAAACACAGCTCAAGCACTTGGAAACAGAGATTGAAGGTCTGGAGAAGGAGCTCCAAGAAGTGAGGCAGGACATCGAAAAACAACTCCAGCAACATGAAATATTATTAAATTCCAAGATGAGACTTGAGCAGGAAATAGCTACCTATCGCAGTTTGCTGGAGAAGGAAGAGAAAAGGTACAAAGTGACTGTGATTGTTAAGTACATTACATTAGTTGTGTACAACACCAGGATTCTTTTGACTGGTGCTTTGTAGAACAAACTACGGTGATTTAGTTTCATACATAAAACTAAGTCAGAATGAGGAAGTTCATGTATAGCAAGGCAAAATCAAGCCAACACCATTATGCCTCTCTGTTGCATTGGAATCAGATCAATGAAATGAACAAAATTGTCTCCTTGCCTAATAATGAATTGAGGAAATTCTGGATTGGAAAAGAATTTCTGGGAGAACTGAACACTGAGATGGAAGAGATTATTTGAAATATTTATTTATTAATCAAATTTATATAGTCACCTAGTATTGATATGGGCAGGTAGTCCTTGAATTAAAACTGCAATTTCCATTACTAAGCAAGACAGTTGTTGAATTTTGCCCCATTTTGCCCCATTGGGATCCGTCATAAATATGAGTCAGTTGCCAACTCTTTGAATTTTGATCACATGACCACGGAGATGCTGCAAGTGTGAAAAATGGTCATAAGTCATTTTTCACTGCTGTTGTAACTTCAAATGGTTACTAAACAAACTGTTGAAAGTTGAGGGTTATCTGTGTATAAATTTGATTAATAAATTAAAAAATGTTGGATATCAGCATCTGTTATGTGATGATATCACATGTGTCACAGCATCACACATACTATATGAATTATTACTGTATTTAATTTTCATTTTAGTTGCCCCCAAACAATACCCATGTTGGGGAGAAAGAGAACAGTTAGATAATTAGACAATTAGAAAGCAGTTGTTTTCTGGAGAGGCTTACGTTTAAATTTAGATTTAGATTATATAAGATTTAGATTGTATACAAACATGTTTTTGAAGTTAAGAATAAACCCAAATGGTTGTTTTTCCTCTTATTTTTGTATTCTGTTACTTTATGAGGTAATAAAGTAGAACACACTGAAGACTGAAAGCAACATACCATAGCATGTTCTTTCAGCATGGCATAGTTTCTCTTCCAGAGTAGTAAAGAAAAAAACATAGTTATTAAAAGAAAACATCTACAAGAACAAGCTCATTTATTTTTATTGATTTGATTTGATTTCTGGGTTGCTTGTCTAGAGGAGACCATGGGCAACTTACAAACATTAAAAACTGGTAAATATTAAAGCAAAAAATAAGTAACATAATGATACTTTACAATTGAAATATGGGAGGAGAAGGAACACAAAGTATAGAGGTGGGATCTTCTCTTAATCTGATAGCCACCTCCAAAATGGGGGGAGGGGGCATCCTCTGGGGAGCCACTTTTTCAGACTCTAATAGAAGATCACGGTGTGTGTGTGTGTGTGTGTGTGTGTGTGTGTTCAATGTTCCAAGCTCATGCATTTCCCTCCTCTTTTTTCCACTTGAATACAAAAGGAAGAGTTTAAAAAGCCATCACTTTCATCTTTGTATTAACCATAAAGATTGCTCATTGCTTTGGAACTTAAGAAATTGTTCATAAAACAAAAACCAAGAATATCTCCTTTAGGATCTACAGTTCAATTCAATTAGGATCTAGGATCTACAATTCAATTAGGATCTCTTTTAGGATCTACAATTCAATCAAAATAGAAGTTTAGGATCGTCTCTTATTCATGGACAAAAGTAGATGCAAGAAATAGATTAATGGAAGTACATTCTCAAAACAAACATAATTTACTGAAACTATGAAACCATCAATTGATCAAGTTCAGATGTAACATATTACAGCATGTTATACAACTATGCTGAGTTTTGTGTTTACAGACTTAGTTCTTTCCTTGGCATATCACAACAGAAGAATCAGAAAGCTATTATCAGGTGCTAGATACTAGATTCTCAATTCAAACATCAGGAAACTATGGTTAATTAAACTACCAATAAACTTCAGCATAATAGTTCAATAAGAAAGATTATGTCTGAACTGGGACATTGCAGGGTTAAGGAACTGATTTTCTATATAGCCCCTAGCCCCAAAAGAAGTCAACTGGAGAGTATACTCAATGATGAACAGATCTGAAATCAGAGATATATATCATTCTTTTCCTTCTCTACCTTTCTGCCACTCTCTTTCTCTAGCCAATTCCTTTTCTTCTGGTATCTATGCTCAGTCTAATACATGTGAATAATGCTAATCCTAACAACCTAACTGTTGAGAGTATCTCAGCAGCATCCCAAAACCTACAGCATACTTAGAAAAGAAACTAATAAAACCTGGCATTGATAATGCCTGCATGCAGACATTGCAGTACAAATTGTATTGTACAGAGAACATACACAAGAACACTGAGCATTACTAGGCACTCTAGCACAAGAGTGTCAAACTCAATTTAATTGAGGGCCATATCATGGTTGTGCTTTACCTCAGGGGGCTGGGGTGGGCATGGCCAGCATGATGTAACTTGTGTCAGGGGGCATCTGTGGTAGCACAAGTGCTCTGTCAGCTAAAGCAGGCTCCCGAGCTTCATTTTCAACTGCGATGGCCTCCTACAAACCTCTTACCAGGGAAAAAGGAGCTCAGGAGGGCTGCACTGCCCTCGCGAGCTCCGTTTTTGGTGGCAGAGGTCCTTAGCTGTTTCCAGGGTTGCCCCTTGGGCCAGATCTAAGCACCCCCAGGCCTTGAGTTTGACACCCCTGCTCTAGCACAATGCATAGAATTCATCAATATTTTACTCAGAAAATGTAACACTCCTATTTTACCCTGTATCTTTTTTCTTTCTCTCTAGGTTTCATTATCTAAAACACGAAGAAATGAAAGATATCAGAAAACCTACCACCAGCCGAATAGCATTTATTTTACCTTCATGTGAGTTTATTTAACACTAGAAAATCCACTATTTTATACAAACTTGACTTAAAATGGCACTCCCATTCATTTAAATGAAACTGGAAATATTGCCTCCAATAGGATTTCTACACACACACAAAAAGATATTCTGTAATGTCAGAGGGCTGAGTCATTTCAAACTATAAGAGATTTTGATTTTTTAATGTTAGAAAATTTTCTTCTTAACATTAAAAAAAAATAGAATAGATCGTTTCCCTTTTCGATGTTAAATTTCTTCCCGTAGGCAATAATTATTTTAGTGAAGAAAAAAATGAAAAATCTTTGTGTTTTATAAATACGTATGCATACTGCCATAAATGGGATTATCATATTGGAGAAGAGGAATGTGTCCAGTCATGGACATAGTGCTCAGCAACATTTCTTGGCTAGGAAGTCAGTGTTGTCTGAAGACATTTGCTGTGCTCACGGGGCCAGCATGGATATAAGCCAAAGGCGCACAAAACCCTGATACCTTCCCACCAAAGTGGTATCTATTTATCTACTCGCATTTGCGTGCTCTCAAACTGCTAGGCAGAAGCTGGGGCAACAATGGGCACTCACCCAGTTGTGTGGTGCTCAGGTCTTGAACCCGGGCTTTCCAACTGACAAGTTCAGCATTTTTAACCTCTGAGCCATCACGACCCCTAATAAAACACTACCATTGCAGTCAGATCAGACCAGTTATAATAACATAGTGATTTAGTAACTAAATTGCATACACAATGCTTGTGGGATGTATGTTCAAAAGAGTAGTTTCCTGGTATAAATGATTTAAAAGGCACTGAAAATAATCCTGGTATACATTTTGAAATACAGAATATTTCTTCTGCATTTCCTAAAACTGTATATTCTAATATATTTTGAATTTTTTTTTCATCTATATAGCAAGCAAGCTAAAAAAACATGAAATTGAAAAAGTGGAAATACTGACAAAGCAAGCAGTCTTAAATGGAGGTGTTGCAAAGGATAGTACAGAAACTCATAATACAATACAGTAAGTTAAATATATGTACGTATGTGTGGTTATAATACCTAATTCATAAAAGTATATACTAGGTGTAGCCCAGTATACTCCTCAACTAAAGAACACAATTTCCATTGCTAAGCAGGGGGTCATTAAGTGAATTGCACTCATTTTATGAGCTTTTTGCCACACAAATCTAGTTTCCCCTATTGCTTGTTAGAAGCTGACTGGGAAGGTTGTAAATGCAATCACATGATCACCAGAATGCTGCAGCCATTATAAATATATGCCCATTGCCAAATGCCCAGATTTGTATCAGATGACTGTGGGGATATTGCAATCATTTTATGTGAGAACAGGTCACAAATCACTTTTTTCAGTGCTGTTGTAATTTAGAATGTCACTAAATGAATGCTGTGCTGTATCTCCCTTTCTAGGCTATCTATCTTACTAAGGAAAACAATAGAAAAATTATATGTTGCAACCCTATTGCCTGGTAATACACGTCATTCTATAGAAAAAAAGCAGAAATCTTTCAAGTCTGTTCATTAGAAATATGGATAAATGGATGGATGGATGGATAAATACAGAATAAATGTTCATACATCCTCTTTGTTTCCCAAAATAAACATATATCTGAGTATAAACATGTTTTGAAATCCTAGCCTGAGGACATGTTTTGGATGAATACCTATACATAATAATCTATTTATTGTTTCAGGACAGAAAAAGTAGATGAAGTGATTAAAGAATGGGAAGGCTCTTTCTTCAAGGACAACCCTCACTTAAGAAAAAAGTCTGTTTCTTTGCGCTTTGATCTTCACCTGGCAGCTACAGATGAAGATTGTTTACATATGAAAGAGAAAAGTCTGCCTGATATTGAAGTGAGATTGGTTATGAGACGATCTTGCAGCATCCCATCAATCAAAACTTAAATCAGCGTCAATTTATTCAAAGATTATTCATGGAATTGGTTTAAAAATAAATATTGATATGAATCTAGAACAAATATATGATCACTTCTTAACTAGAAGAACTTCGTTTCAAATAATTTTCCCAACCGATGCCCTTCATATGTGCTGAACAACTTTCATGAATCAAAGATGATTAGGGGATGATGTGAATTATGATACTATCTTCTAAAGATAGAAAAGATTAAAAGTCTTGCATTGCAAACTCATATTAGGTCAGTGATATATATTTGAAGAAGTGCTTTAAAATTTTTGTTTTCCTCTAAGTACTATTTCTTTACATTTAGAATTTTTATCAAATATTTAAATAATATTTTCAAATATTTGCTTTTGTAGGACTAAGAACTAAGAACTTAGTCCTTTTGTAGGACTAAAAACAAATGTAAGATCTACATTTGAAAGGGATTGTCATATGAAGGGTTAAGATTAAGGTTTATTCTGTTTGGCATTGTTATAGTTACAATGATTAAATTATCAAACAGCTATATTTCTCTCTCCCCAAGTGATAAAACTGTACAAAACCAAAGGATGAAGAAGGTCATTATTTATCTAGTCCTATCTTAATCCTGTGAAATCTGTGTGCTACTTTATCCAAGGTGATTTATTAACATTGTTCTTGTGCCACAAATACTAATAATTGGTATTTAATTCAAAAATACATATATCAAAATAATTAGACTTTTAATAAACAATGTAAAAATATTTTGAACACTACTTTTAGGGACCACATGCAAGCATATCATTGGATGATATAGGTATTTCTATGAAATTGTGCTATGGCCCTATTGAAGCTATAAACAAAGTAATAAATTCTTTTTTTCAAATTTGTGATAATATTTACCCTCTAAAATAATGAGTTGTTATTCACCCAATTATATTTGATATACTTTTCCTCTTTCTTTTTTTATTTATTATTTTTTCTAAATATTATTAAAAACAAAATTGGGCATCCAAACTAAAATGAGTTGTGTGACTCCTCTCCATCTTTGAGAAAAAAATTATTATTTCATTGGAATAAAAGCTAGGCAAGAAATAAATATATCAGTGAATTTTAATAATTACATTTTAGATGTTCAGACATGGCTTACCCATATCAGACTACACTTCTAAAGCAGAATATGAATAAGAATCAAAAGAAGATTAATTCTCTTTTAAATAGGATACGTGTCAGTTAACAGGGATACGTGACAGGACAGTAACAGAAGGAAAGTGAAGAAACTTCAAAAGCTCTGCTATCACAAGATAACAGAGTGGACAATTGTTAACTGAAGTAATATTGCAGGATGTCTGTGAAACTGTTAAGAAAAGTGAAGAGATTTGGCTTCACAAGGAGAATCTTGCAAACTGCGTGTTGTAATCATTACTCCTATAAAGACCCCTGTCTTTTATTAACAATTTGCTCAGAAATGGTGCCACTTTGCATATCTGGGCCTTTTGCGCTAAATAAAATAAAAGCTTATTTTATTCCGTAGGACCAAGTCTCTTGATTTTCTACAACATTTCTGGCGACGGCGGCAGGACTTGGAGCGATATTTCGCTGAGGACGGCACGGACCAATCAATGCCCAATCAGAGCTGTCATGCTGACCTTCAGGTGCCACGGAGGATTTCTCCAAAAGGAAGCACACAGTTCTGCAGGGGTACTTGATGGACAACCGACCAATCCAAGAACCTAAACGGAATCAAAATAAGTAAACAAGGTAACGCTGGCTGAGAGGAAGATGCCTGCAGGAAAGTATCTTATCTTATCCTTGTAGCCCCACTCACTTTAAGAGTGGAAGAGGGGGCCTGTATTGTGTGGGTGGTTAAGCCATTGCAGTTCCTGTTAGTGACCGTTGAATGTCCAGCACTACAGGTCAGTGGCAGTGCTTTAGACAATAGGTGGTGGAGGAAGTGTCTGTTGGACACCTCTTCAATGTATGGAAATGTAAGGTTCTGAGTTACGCCTAAGCAAGCCAAAGGAATTACTTAGACAAGGCTTGAAAAGAAAAATCAACATTTAATCTTTGTTCAAAGCAAATGAGAGAAAATGATCCATTATATATTAAGGAAAGAAAAGTCACAATTTGGAGAATCTGTATCTGTTCTTATATCCGTTTCTAATCCACCCCTCTTCAGGGTTGTGAAAGATAGATGCTTCTTCTGATCTTTTCTCCTTCTTGGAGTTCTTTGTTCTCCCAATTTGCAACAAAGCCCCCTGGTAATTCCAGGAAGGAGCCGGGTAATTAGCAACACAGATAGTTTAAGGTGTGAAATGTGGAATCAACTTTGAGATGATATCAGAGGAAACAATTGAGTTTTATGGAATTCTAAACAGCATATTTCACAGAAGCCAAAAGGCAAGTTAAAGTATTTGTTTTACAAATACATTGCTAGATAGCACATGCATGTTATAGGAAACAAATGCATAGCAATATTTTCACAGAAAAGCAGGCTTCTACATTACTAACTATAAGAAAGAAATTCTGTGAAAATGAGTGATCAACATTTAATATAGAAGCCTGAGGTTAGTTTTAATCTAAACATCATTTCAAAAGTGCATCAAATTGTGACTGACCCAGAATGTGGTCATCCAGATCAATACCAATATATTGACTAATGGCAAATAGTAGTAAAACAGAACCCTGAATGGCTCTGTAAATTGCCACCCTTTCTTGAAACCCCTAAGATTGCCCTAAATGGAAAAAAATATTGAACATCAATTCCTATATATGCCTGAGTGTCCCATTCCCTTATTGGGTCAAGACATACTATGTAAAATGAGGGCAACTCTGTCGTTTGAAGAGGTTCAAGTCCTCGATACCTGACAGAAGTTTGAAGTGCAGCACTTATGGGCAGAAGATAATCTACTAGAACATGCAGCCCACCAAATTCCATGAGTCATTCAAGTAAAGCCTCTGACAGTGCCTATTCGTCTCCGGCAGAGAAATTATCCTCTCCCTATTGCACAAGCTATCCAAGACCATATTACCAAATACTTAAAAGCAGGTATCTTAAGAACTATTCAATCCCAGCATCAGCTAGTTCTCTGCAGGTGATTTGAAAGATGCTTTATTTGCTATCCCAAGACTTGAGAACAGCCAGAAACTGTTCGAATGGGAAGATCCAACAACAGGTCAGAGAAGACAAAATGCTTGGGCCAGACTCCCTCAGGGATTTAAAAAAAAAATAATCACCCACTCTTTTTGGCGATGCCTTGGCATCAGACTTAGAAGACTCCCAGCCATGTGAGGGGGGAGATATCCTGCTTCAATATGTTGATAGTGTGTTAGTAACTGGACAGATAAGGGAAACTTGCTGGGACAACACTAATCAACTATTCCATCTATAAATGGAAAGAGGGCTTCGCGCCTCAAGAAGAAGAAGAAGAAGAAACCAACTAGTGAAACCCCAAGTTATATACTTAGGGTATAGTTTAAGCCAAGGCCAGAGATCTATAGGATATGAGAGGAAGGAAGCTGTGTGCCGAATTAATGAATCCACAAAGGGAAGGGAAAAGAACCCTTTGTCTGGACACAGGAGCAGAAACAGGCATTTGAGACTTTAAAAACACTTTTATCTCAAGCCCCTGTTATGGGACTCCCCAACCTTGAGAAGCCTTTCAATTTGTATGTGGACACAAAGAATAATACAGCCCTAGATACTGACAGGTCGAGTTGTATCTCTACAGGAGAACGATATGCAGGATATGCAATAGTCTCTCTTGATAAAGTCATAGAAAGTGGGCCACTCCAAAAGGCATTAGCACCCAGGTGGCAGAACTGTGGGCTTTAATATGAGCACTAAAGAGAGCACGAGATGAAATTATAAGTATCTGGACTGATTTTAGATATGCATTCCTCACTTTGCATGTCCATGCTGCAGTTTACAGAGAAAGAGGGCTCTTAACAGCAGCAGGAAAAGGAATTAAACATCCTCTTCTAATTGAAAGACTAATTATCAGCTGTGCAAGGACCAAAGAGGGTAGCTGTCATGCACTGTAACGGACATCAAAAGAACAGGATGAAGTAGCCAGAGGAAATAGAGCAGCTGATAGAGAAGTAAGGCTATCAGCAACCAGAGATAAACAAGCTTAGCTTGCGTAGCATTAGAAATGCCAAGAGGGCTGAGCCCTAGATATACTAAACCAGAGGAACTACAGGCAACTGTAGATTTGAGAGGGCATAAACAAGGAGAATGGAATGTACTTACAGATGGAAGAGTTGTTGTACCTGAAAACTTAGTCTGGCCAGTATAAAAGAAACTCATTCAACAACTCACATGGGGAAAGGTGCCCTAGCAGAAGCCCTCCATCGAATTGTGTACATCAATTGCCTCCATTTACTATGTGCTCAGGCAGCAGAGATGTAACAATTGTGTGCAAGTCAATCCAAGGCAAAGACCTACTCTTCCACCGGGAAATCAGCCCAAAGGATACTATCCTATGGATTCACTGGTTGTTGATTTTACAGATATGCCCAAGTATGGACTTTTTAAGGCAATGTTAGTCCTAGTGTGCAACTATACTGGGTGGCCTGAATGTTTTCCCACCAAGATGAAACAGGCACGTGAAGTGGCAAGAATCTTACTCAAGGAAATTATTCCCCAATATGGAGTATCTCTCATTTATATCAATCAGCTAATGGACCTGAGCTTGTACATTAAATAATATAGACATGAACAGAACTATAAAGGAAAAGGTGACAAAGGTGTGTTTTGAAACTCACCTTAAGTGGGTGGATGTATGGCCACTAGCACTTTGGTCAGTGTGATGCACCCCACAAAAGAGAATCAGATTATCTCCTTTTGAAATGATGTTTGGAAGGCCCCCGATTATAAGTACTAACTTAAAAAAAAAAATTCATGCAGAGGATTTGAGTCAAATAGGGGCCTCATGGGTGTGTCAAATGGTGGGAGAATTAAACAAGCAAATACAAGATATCCAACAATATTGTATGTCCCTTAGCCCATCATTTCTAAATACCCCCAGTTATAATATTCAAGTAGGGGACAAGGTGTGGATAAAACACTGGAAAAAGGAAAACTTGAAACCTAAGTGGAAGGGCCCGTATACTGTTGTTATGTGTTCTCCACTTGCAGTAAAGGTGTTGGAATCCAAGTCTTGGATTCATTGGACTAGAGTTAAGTCAGCAGCTGATGAA
>JANHFJ010002415.1:32788-52203 GCA_032468195.1 Cerberus rynchops
TCAATAGCCCACTTAGAACTCCCCTTACTGATACAAATGCTGATGTGTCAAATACTTATTTTCCCCACTGTATGTATTATCGCAATGGAGCCATAAGATGATTAGATCATTCAAAATCTGAGATCTGTGCGGTGATCTATGTCGGCATGTTTAAATCTTGATCTTAATTTCTATAGCTTCCTCTCAAAATAGCTATATGTATTTTGAAGCATGGATAGAATTTTATGCATATATGCTACCACATTAATTTCTACATGGAAGGTCACATTGATTCCAAAAATGCAGACATGTATCTGTTTCCTTTTTTAAAGTGAATAAGAATCCTTGACTGATTTTACCGTTACTGATAAGAACCTCATTCTATAGTGATTACATTCTCCAGAGTAGAGGTATTCCACTAGTATTAAAAAATTTGGAAATCACCTAGAAATCTATTCATTATTCCCACATATACACAGACAATTGTATCATAGCCAATGCCTGCAAATTCATTAATTTGCATATTATGTATCTTATGATGTTTAATGAGTTCCTTGAGAATAAAAGTTGATGGGTTCTTCTCTTAGTAAGGAGTTGATTCAAATGAAGGATGAGCATGTCTCTGAAAAAAATGAATTGTGTATATATGAAAGTATATTTTGAATCTAGAACATTTTCGTAGAAATATACGTATAGAAATATACCCATTAAGGCATATTTCTTTTAGCTATTCTTTTTCCTTAAGTGCAGTGAAAAAGCTTTGTGTTTCTACAGATCTTTCAGGAAAACAAAGTTGCTCCAGGAACTTACTCTGTAACATTTCCACTTGGATGCAATTTGCACTAATAAGATATTCAAGGGAGCAAGCTTGGAGAAATATCTTGTTCTGATAAATAGTAAGGATAGTGGATATTCCATAATGGAATACAGATAATTGAGATGACCTTGGATGACAGTGTAGTACGGGTAGTTCTCAATTTAACAATTATAATTGGAACCAGGACTATCACTAAGCAGATAGACATGATCATTATAGATCATTAAGTGACCTTTCTTGCTATGGTTTAGAAAATCAATATAGTTGTTAAGAGAATCTGACTTCCCCCATTGATTTTGCTTTTTGGAAGCCCCCTGGGAGATTTCAGATGGCAATTATGAGATCTCGGTATGCTGAATCACCGTTAATCCACAGCAGTTGTCAAGCGCCCTGAATTTTGATCACATGACTGGGGGGGTGCTGCGATGGTTGTAAGTGTAAGAATCAGTTATAAGTCACTTTTTTCAGTGCCATCGTAATTGCAAACATTAGTTAAATGAATGACCATAAGCCGAGGACTCCTTTTTATTCAGAAATACCAAGAATCGTTCATTCAGCATAGTCAAAATATTATTTATGCCTGGGAATCAAGATAATATTCAGAAGAGGCTCAGGCAAACTCCTTCCAAATCCAGTGGTTATAGACTTTGGGGAAGTAAAATACAGCTTGTAAGATTCTGTTTATTTATAGCTATCTCAATAAAGCATAGTTCTAGCCTGAAGTTGATCTGATATGGTCTACCTAATGGGACTGAGATCAGTTTTGCAAATCTTGTTCCTCTTTCTTCCCATCCATCCTTCTTATGTCCAAGTAAACTAGAGAGCATTTACTTGATTCATTCCCTACTATGTTTCCCATTGCTATTTCAGTCCTCTAGATAACAGTTCTTGCATATTTCTGTGAAGGACATTTCCCCTTACTCTTTACAATTCCACTTCAGTCCTTTTTACTGTCTATCTCTTCTCTTTACCCTGGGGTTGCATTCACCCTTGACATTTTACTGTGGTACCTTACCTTACCCATTCTTAAAGTAAGAATGGCAACTGGATGGCCTCAAAATGTTGCTGGGCCACAGTAATTTCAATATTGGAAACTGCTACGAGTTGTAGTTTAGCAATATATGGAGGGTATAGATTTCCCACTGTATTCAATATTTTTTTCTTAACCTATATTTGCTAGAAAATCCATACCATATTATCCAGCAGCGATTCCAGGTATTTTCAGAAGTTGGAATAGAAGGGGCAAAATTGGACAAGTCAGAAATTCATATTAATTGAAGGCCATTCACCAAGACAATAATGATTATCTGAAAACCTCCAGGCAGAAAATATGCTTACATTTTCTAGCGGGCTGCAGGATGTCTATGTCTGTCAGGAAACATGGTCACAACAATAGAGCTTGGAATTGATTGGATATTAGAACTGGTTAATATTGCTGTGCACCTGGGCATGCAGAGACACTGAACTAATACAGACTAAAATTGCTATTGGGATTCGACCTGGAGTTAAAAATGCAAGTATGACTATAATCTCAGTTATTTAGTACAGGTAGCACAACAATTGCTCTCATTAGGACAAGAAATCTGATATTTTGAGTTATAGACGGTACTGTTGTGCTGTTGAAAATTGCTATTTTAATACAAAATCTTTGTCAATCCATAGACTTATTGAAAGTACAAAGAGAAATATTACAGCATTTTTTTTACTCTACATATATGAAAATATACTTGTTCTCATGCAAGTTAGTAAGTGTTAAGCTGGACCTCTGTAATCTATATATTATATTAGCAGATGCCTCTTTTGCAGTACTTAAATGTTTGAAATAATATAACCAGCGCATTTTATTTGGTTGTTCCTTAGGCATCATCGGGTATTACAATCCCCAAACCCCCAAAGCCTCCAGATAAGCCACTCATGCCCTACATGAGGTACAGCAGGAAGGTGGGTACAAAATACTTGGTCCTGGTTAAAGGTCTGCCTCATCTTAACCTATTTCATTATTGTTCTAAAACTCGTTTGAATTCAAAAAGTAAACCTGTTACTATAGCTCTTTTTTTTCTCCTTAAGGGAAAATTAAGAAGTCAGTGATTTCCTCCTTTCACAGTGAAGACAATATCAACCTACCCAAAATAGAGGTGGGGGGTGGAATAAGTTTCACCATGGAATGAAACATGGCCACCATACTGTCGGGGAGCAATGAAGACCCTTTTTTACTGACTATTTTAAAAAATGCTTAAAGTGTACTACCACTTCCTCTGCTAACAAGGATGCACTGGGTGCCTTATTGACAGAATTGTCTATACTAAAAGTACCCACTTTCGGTGGCAAAGCAGGATTGGTGCAACTCCATAACTGGACTTTGCAATAGTGACACTAGGATCTACTTTGCTGTTTAAAAGATGTTTTTGTTTTGAAATTCTCTTCTCCTCATACTTTATGGAGAGGGAATAAGGGTGTAGTGTCATACCTCTTCTTTTTCTTTTTCTTGTTTTTAATTCACTGACTTTTTTTTCTAATAAAGAGCTTAGGTGTTATGGACAGCGTTTGATCCAGTCCAGTGTCAAGGAGTGACTAAGTGAAAAGGAGGACTGTGGTGTTACCTGCTTTTCTATCTCTGGTTCTTTAAAAAAAAAAAGGTTCCATCCATCGCCTTTCTTAAGACAAGAGAAGAATCATGTGCAGTATTTAAGGGAGAGGATGCTGTGAAAAGGACATTGTGCAACTGCCAATAAAACCAGGCAGTGGATAAATGTACCTCTGTTTTCCCACCCAAGAGAAATAATCAAACAGTGGACATAGCGTAGCCCAAAGTAACTGTCTTTGCCTCTATAACCTTGCTTTGCTGTGATAATTCTCTGAAAGGACTGTAGTCGTGGTGATATTAACAAAAGATATGTTTATATTGTAAGTATTTAGTTAGCTGGAGCTTTACTACAGATGTTTTTATTAAGGTCTGGGACCAAGTGAAGGCGTCCAACCCTGACTTGAAGTTATGGGAAATTGGGAAGATCATTGGAGGGATGTGGCGTGATCTCACTGATGAAGAGAAGCAAGAATACTTAAATGAATATGAAGCAGAAAAGGTACACAGAAGAAATCTCCCTCTCAATCCCAAATGACACTGGAAGTCTGTCTTTCTCTTTCATACACATAAAGCTAAAGTAAAATAAAATAAAATAAAAAGACTGGTTCTGGAGGAGGTCACTCACGGGCTCATGTACAGGAGCATTATTGAGGAAAGAAAACCTGAATCAACTTTTGCTGTGCAAGGCCACATCCACTAAAGAATTTTAAGAAGAATATGATAGAATCACGATACCTTGGATGACTTGAAAAGAGCCCAGCTTGAGTCAAGGTTGCCTACTTTCCCTCTCTGCCCCCAACTAAACATCTAAGCATAAAGACACCTGGAAATAAAACACAGTTAATGAGACTCCCCTCTTCCAGCTCCTCCCACCATATTCCCCTGTACTTCCCTTTGCTCTTCATTAAATATGGACACATTCTGAAATGTTTAAATGCAACCCTACCCCACTTCTGACCGTGGTACCCTTGCAGAAGAGAGCAACTGAGTATCAGTAATCAGCCCTCTTGCTTCGTGTGAAGTTGTCCTTGTGTACTCTGAGGATTTCTTAATTGTTTGACATTCCTAAGGTTATGGGAGATGGGATTTGTTATATTTTTTATGTTTAAAAATTGTATCTATCAACCTGTAGATAGAGTACAACGAGTCAATGAAGGCCTATCATAATTCACCTGCTTACCTTGCCTATATCAATGCCAAAAGCCGTGCTGAAGCTGCACTGGAGGAGGAAAGCCGGCAGAGGCAATCCCGAATGGAGAAAGGTGAACCTTATATGAGCATCCAGCCTGCTGAGGATCCAGATGGTAAGCAAGAGCAGAAGAAATAGTGTTGCCGGCCACAAAGGATGGCAATAATGCTTGAATTGTCGCTTCTTTTTACTTGGCGATAGAATTTTTCAGGGTTCAGAAATCAATCTCTTATTCTCTTCTTAAAACAACTTGCTGGAACCCTTTGTGGTTTGGGAAAAAAATATATAAAATCTATTACAATTCTTAGTTTGGGATCTGCACATAAATAGGATGAAGCTGCATAAAACAAAAGCAATGATATTAAACTTCCATCAAATATTGTTTAGCAGTCTATAACAGATTTATTTTTATCCCATCTTTATTATTATTGTGAATAACTCAAGGCAGCAAAGATTCATAAAACTAGTCTAGTTTCATGCCTAAGGTTTTCTAGCTTGGTACCTTAACCATTAGACTAAATAGTTCTTACATGAACTAACACAGGCCTATCATCAAAAGTAGAAAATTCAAGATATCCTCTTGCATGAATATTTGCCCACAGCTGGATTTAATTAATGTATTGCTTAGAAAAATATTTATTCTATCATCTTGATTTTTGCAGACTGGGCTTAGTTGTTCATTTCAAAGTTTTGAAAAATAAACTAGGCTTTTCACTGCAGTTACAAAGGAAGTTGCCTATTGGATAGAGATCTGTAAAATTGTCCCAAGGGGTAGTACAAGAGAATAAACTATGTCTTCACTTAATTAAAGACCTTGAGTCTTTTTCATAGGAATTTGAGAACAGAATTGAAATGTACCATAAAAATAGCAAGATCAGATCAAGTAGAACGGAGAAAATAATTGAAATGCTAAGTATTATTTTTATTAAATTTTTCAGTCCTCTAGATTCTTTGCCAGAGCCAGTTAAGGTCAGATGAATTGTTAAAAACTTTAATCATTTTTTATTTCCTTGTTTCAGATTGGGGTAAAGGTTGATACTGATACAGTATAGTTTGCCTAAACCACCCACTGAGTTCTCACAGTTGACTGGCAAGCCTTCCAAATTACAACTTTTACCCTAAATATAATGTGGAAGTTCTTCACTTACATCTTAAGATATATTTGAAATAAGATACCCGGATTTATCTTGGATGTCATTTTTTGGTAGCTTCATGCCCCACAAAAGGAAGTTGACTTATTTCTTCCAGAATTCTTTGCTTAAAAAAAGCAGTATCTGGTTGAAAGTGTAACTGTTCATCTGAAAGGTTATGAATCTCTTTAACCTCACCTTTCCTTTTCTGTTAAACAAGAATAGGGTCGTTTTCTTCTTTTTAATGCAATGCAATCTCATTTTGGAATAAGTTCAAGGCTGAAGATAAAAATCAGGGAGACAGATTTACATTTATGCTAAGTCATTTAACAATGGTATATTCCTTTCTAAAGCAGCAGTTTTCATCATGGGAGATTCAGAACAATAAACAACCATACATAGCTTATGAGAAATATAAACAGTCATTCAGTAGTACAGTGATTATAAATTTCGTTACATTTTCCAGCCTTTTATTAACTCCATCTTGTGCTGTGAACTACCAGGAGTTCAAAGGCTGCACATCTCTGCCCCAAGTATTTATTGTGTGACTTCCAGAAGCTGCTGGTCTTCAGCCGTTACTATGGTTGGTCATGCTATCAGCCAGATGTTTAGATAGGATTTAGCGTTTTTATCCACCTATCAAATAGTTCCTAAGAACCTGGATAGGCAAGTATTGTTTTTTAATAAAGATACCATTACAGATAAATATACATCTGTCAAAGTAAAGCTGCCATTTGCAATTGACTGATGATGATTTTATTCAATGCCAATAATATTCATACTCCAGCTGTTTTAGGATTGCACCCAAGGTGCATTATATTATTATCTTTGGTTTCTTTTACCAAAGTCATTCCATTTCTGTTTTCGGGTTTTGTATTTTGCAGTTTTCACCAGGTCTTTCTCTTCTCTTCTGCTGTACTGCAACATCCACTATCCAGATTTTTTTGTCTTTATTATCAACATTTTTTAAGTTTCAGATGTTATGTAGCAGATGTTTGTTTGATTATGTTGAATTGTAAATCCCCAGAGCATTTTAGTTTCTTCATTTTTTATTATTGTGTCTGTTTTGTGGTCAGTTCTTGCTTTCAGGCAAATGGTATTTTTGCAAATATTCCAATACATCATTGTGGCTACCTTGTCATACAATTTGTTTTCTAGTTAATCTGTGTGATTTTCTTGCAGCAGCTAACTAGGAGGTCCAGTATTTCTTTTGTTTCTTTGCAGATGTGACATTTGTTTTCTGTTTCTCTTTTTTAAATTTTGGCTTTGTATGTATGTTATCTTAAGGCGTGATCATGCATAACCAGAATTAGCCCCTCTTTTCAGTTTTATTTATCTTAGTCATTACCAGCTCTTGTTATCTTCTTTGCCTTTTTTTAATGTACTGGCAATGTTATACTTTGCTTAACCATGTCCCTTTTATATTGTCACTTGGAGTCTCTTGCAGGTTGGCTTGATTTTTCTAGTACTTAGTAAGCCTTCATAGTATAGTAGCTTCAGTGCATCTTCTTCGTTATTCTTCAGATATTCTTTAAATGTTCTTTTTTTCAACTGTCTGGTGTACTTACAACATTCCATACCTACTTATTTTCCTTGTAAGCAGAGTCTGTTATCATTGCTGCATTGCTACATGATTCATTGCAATTTCTTTTCAAGTCTTCCTATCCAAGATTTTTAGTTCTGCTTAAATCCAGTCCACTATTCCAGTGTATCTAAATGATTGGAATTGTCTAGGTGTCAATTGCTTTGACTGTATTTTTTCTACTGAGTTTGGACTTTAAGATCTTCACTCTTCTAATGTATTCAACACTAACCTTCTTCTTGACTTTATTATGCTTAATCTTGTCAGCCTGAAGGATGCCCAGATATTTGTAGTCATTATTTTCATCCAGACTTTAGATATTATTTTGCTAAGGCATTTTGATTCCTTCAGTTTTCTGTAGTTTTCCCCTGTTGATTGAAAGAGTGGCACTTTTGGTCAGTCCAAAATCCACTGGAATATCCTAGCTGTGTACTTGGACTTGGTTGAGCAATGATTCCATTTCAAATGTGTTTTTCCATACAACTTCAGATTGTCCATGCCTAGCAGATGTTTTTGATATTTGATAGCCATGGCCTGACTTGTTCTGAATTGTTGACAGAGGAATCAGTACAATGACAAACAGTAGTGATTCACTTGAAAGATTCATCTCTTAATGTTAATTTCTCCCAATCTTTAACTATTGATTAGCGACTGCATCTTCTATTGAGCTTATTATTATTACTATGAATAGTCCGACTTGCTTTCAGCACTGAATTAGTGGAGCTGCTTGGTGTCTTCTCTTTAAGTTGTTCTCCACATGTTGCACTCTGTATCTTTTATTAGGCTTTTACTATCAGCAGAATATTCACTATATTCTGACCCTACCAAGAGTTCATTATCGCCTGCATGAAAAATACTTTTTATTGAAGATTTTTAAATTGGGCGTTTTGTTCCAGTTACTGCATAGAATCCAGGTATCTTGTCTTAGAAATAAATTGTTTAGAGAAAGAGTCTCTCCCCTTCCCACCTCCACCCCCCAATTTTGTAATATGTGACAGGGTATCATAATTCTAAAACATATAACCTTGCTGCCAGGATTCAGAACTCCAGTATCTGGGTCAGAGAATCCCTGACTTGTATGCTCACTTGGAATTATTAGGATGCGCTGTAAGGACATATAAATATGATTTGCACTCCCAGATATCATTTTAAACTTAAGAAAAATATGATGTGAACTGATATAGTGGCCCCATATATAAATACTTCTAGCATAATTAGCTTTTCAGTTCTTTTTTTAAAACATGGGGTTTATTGGTTGGAGGGGATAAACTAGAAATTCAAGATTGCTACTCTAAAGCACTTTTCCAAAAAAGGTTTTGGAAAAGACCAAGCCCATATCTACTATTCATCATTCTGTCTTTTGAAAAGCACTTTGGAGAGATGTTTTGACTCTTGATTCTTTGATGTTGCTGGTTTTGACAGGAGGAAACTGGGTGGCTATGAATTCACAATTAAGTTCATTAAGTAGCTATTTTAATATGGAATGATGTCACAGAAAGAGAGAGAGCTTGTTATGCGGGATTCCTTTAACCTAATCCATCTTTAAAATGGTGACTGACCTTTTTTCCTTTTTTTCTTTATTTAAAATATAAAATCAAAATATTAATTATATAAAGAACGTGCATATAGTAAATATTTTACAAAATACATTTTTTTACATAAAATATAGTTCATTTCTCCCAGTGCTCATTTTTGCAATTTCTAATATTGGGGTAAATCATCTTTAATTTAAAACTACCTTGTAATTGATAATAGTAAATTATTATAAGTAAGCAAATGGACTGATGAAGAGAAAGAAAAACCTGTTGTGCATCACACAGAAATATTTTTTCCTTAACGAGCCTTTGTGAGCTTGTGTATATATACATTGGTTGAATTATATATATTTTTAAACTTTTATACCAAGCCAAACTGCCTGATAGCCCAGGAATAGACTTCAGTGAACAGAAAATAATTTGCTTTCAAATTAAACTTATATGGGATGCAATTGATTTCATCTAATTAAAAATCATTTACCATTCCCATATGGAAAAAGCAGTTGTGTATAGTGATATTTAGAATAGGAAGCATTGGATTTGAAACTTAATATAGTTGTAACTGTCTGTCCCTTTTAAATGCAGTGTGTTTTGGACTACCATTTTCATAGTCTTCACTAAGGTTCATGCTGGTCAAGGCTAACACAAAGTAAAAACCTCTATTGTCTATGCTAGACACCTGAGAGATAAGTTTGATTGTTTGCCTCCATGTATATCCCTGTTTATATGATTTTGCTGGATAGATTAAATCTGACATTAGAAATTTACAGGTTGCAAAAACCGGAGTCACTTTTCTGTGGCTTTTTTTCATCCATTATGCCACAAAACATGTGTTTGAATAGTAATAATTATTTTCCTGACAATTTTTCATTGAAAATAATCCCTTTCTGAGTGTTGAAATTTGAGGGTTTCACAATCAGCAAGTGTTTAGGACTGTCGCAGAGTCCTGCAGTCACATGATCAACATTTGCACACTTCACAGCCGACTTCTGACAAAGAGACAATGGACAAGCCAGCAGTAAAATCATTAGTTCCGGTCATGGGATGCCTCACTTAATAACCTGTGGTGACTCATTCATTGACCAAATGAAAAATGATGCTGTAAGTCATTACAGTGACATTTTGTTTAGCGATGGAATTGTCTGTCCCAATTGCATCCACTAAGCAAGGGCTATCTATAATTGTATTTACATTTTCATTTCTCTGCATATGTTTATCAATCCCACTGGATCAGATTCTGTTCTATTATCTCTCTTATTTCTTTTGTTTGCATAGACAGCTAACATATATTTCATTCATTTGTTTCATTTGCTCATTCATGATCTTTACCATGCTATTTCTCATATATCAAATTGCAATCTTCCATATGTTATTGTCATCACCAAATAGACCCATGTATAATACCTGCACTACTCACGTTTGCTAAATCAAGATTTTGGCCAAATATTGTTATTTGTGATAAAATATAAATGTCTAGATCAAGTTACCCACCCTTGGTCATTTTTATGCTGATTAAAGCATTGCTTGATAATAGTATGGATTATATTAGATAGTTTTAATTAAAATAACATATTTTAATATGCCACAAATGCAACCAAACCCTAGTTTTACTCCAAGTATATTTATGCTATTCTATACAATCTCTAATTAGAGATGACTTTGCAAGCCAACATGTCTGCAAGCCTTCAATATATGAAATGTAGTAGTAATACACATTCAGGATGCATTGTTAACCCAGCAAAGTTATTTTTCACTTAACTTCTCTGTTAACCAGCTATTTTATCTTTACAGGACTGAATCATTCTTTGATAAGAAAAATTAAATTTTATCATCACTATTAAGTAGCCTATAGGAGTGTATATTTTCCATTTAGTTTTATTTTGCATATGTCAACTTTTGAGACATCAGGCATTCAGGAAAAAAAGCCGAAATGTTTTTATCAAGGATGTTAAATTGATAGCAAGGAATAAAGGAAAATAATAAAGTTTATGCTAGGGTTATATGGTCATCTCTGTGCATGATTTTATTTCAGATTATGATGATGGATTTTCTATGAAACATACTGCTACTGCCCGTTTCCAGAGAAACCATCGCTTAATTAGTGAGATCCTGAGTGAAAGCGTAGTCCCTGATGTTAGATCTGTGGTTACTACAGCAAGAATGCAAGTCCTCAAACGCCAAGTCCAGTCATTAATGGTTCATCAGGTAAAATATAAACACCAAACAGATGGGATGAGGTGAGGTGGGATTTAGGAAGAGTTTTATTTAAGGCAATAGATCCAGAATCATAAATGCTCATAATGTAGTTTGCCTATTGTGTGATAATAACTGCAAGTCTGTTGGATGGATCTCCATCACTCATTTTAATTAAGTTCATATCTTTTTTATAATTTCTTCCTCCAACCTTTGAGGCTTTTAGTTCCATAAATCTTTAACTTGAGAAAATGCATAATTTTGCTGTTGATCTGTGGTATTATACATAGATTTAGCAAGAACTGAAAGAATGTTTAGTCTAAGTTACCACTATGAGACAAAATATTTTTTGCAGCAGTATGTTTGCTGCTTCTCCTTAATCAGACTGTGTGCCTGCGTAAAACACAATTGACGTATAAATCGAGAGCCTGTAAACCACAAAGACGTTTATGGTGACGTAACTCAAGCTAGTATGAATTCAACAGCAGTAACTTTCCAAATGAAATTGATTTTTATATCCAACAGATATATGTATGCAATAACACTTCTTCCCCATATTTTATAAAAGTTCAATCTTGTCAGTTTGTTGGCACAGGTTCTGTCAGTGATCAGAATATGCAAGGTGAAGAAGCAGCAGACCCTTTTTCCTTCTTATAAATTAACTAAGAAGTTCGGGGGGGAAGGGGAGTTCATTAATAGTTTGTTTTGAATTCTCTTTATCCTCAGCATGAAGGATTGTATCTCTTGCCCACTATTAACATTTTCATATTGTCCCATTCTTTTCAGTGAGCAAGAACATTTTTCTATGAGTCAATGAAGCAGATTTGAATTAATCCCCCAAATTAATTCTTATATTTGAAAACACATGCTAAGATCAGGAATATTTCTGCTCATAGAGCTTGCCTCTCTTGAGTTGCTTTTGGGAGAGGGATAAAGAATGAAATCTCAGATTAGGGGTCCTCGGGCCAGGGGCCGGTATGGGTCCGTGGCCTGTTAGGAACTGGGCTCACGAGTGGCAGGCAGGCAAGTCATCTGCTCATGTGCTAGGTTGCAAACAAAACCATTCCCCCACCTCTCCATGCCCGATCTGCAGAAAATAATTTGTCTTCCGAAACTAGATGATATCTTTTGGGAGATAAGGTATAACAAAAAAGGTATGGATTATTCAAATATTTCTGTATATACTGTATTCTATCACAAAAATGCACCTATTGAATTAAATGAAACAAGAAGCTGCTGCTTTTAAAAATACTGCCAGACATTTTCATTAACATGGAAAGAGCAGAACCTAGTTTTCTATATATGTGTTAAATTCCAGATATTGGTAAATGTTTCGGTTTCATGTTGTAGCTGCTAATATTTAGAACACAAAGCAAGTGGCTTATTCTGAATTGTCTAGTCTTAAAATCCTTAATTCTGTAATGTTGAAACCTACACTGTATAAATTAATATATACTTGTATAGTTCTTATAAAATACCATAAGGAAATTTTGAGCATTTTTTGTAGACCTTAGGTAAATTCAGATTAGCCATAAAACTAATTTATGACAGAGCATGATTTCTAAATGCAGGATAGATTTTGGCATAAGAGAGATATGCCATTTGCCACATGTTTTAGAAAGATATGAAAAGGATGATTCAAGTGTTCATATAATCAGGCATGGATATTTGCCTTTTTCTGAAGCACAGTATGTGAAAAGCCTTGAAGGTATTTACAGCCTTTGAATCAAGTTTCTGCTTTCCAATTTGCAAAGCATTCAAGATTTGTTATGTTGCAAGAAATAAATTCATTTCCCCCTTTTCATGACCTTTTCAGCAGTCAAATTTGAAATACCATTATATTTCAAATAATGTATATTTGTTTTTTCACTGAATACTTTCATTTTTCCTCTCTACACAGCGTAAACTTGAAGCTGAACTCCTTCAAATAGAAGAACGTCATCAAGAAAAGAAGAGGAAATTTTTGGAAAGCACAGAATCCTTCAACAGTGAGCTTAAACGGGTAGGGTTCTCAAGAGCATCTCTGCTCCCACTGAACATAAGTAGAAGTCTCTGATCTTTTTTTGGTTGAGATGGAAAGAAGACATGTACATTAAATCTAATATTGTGGTGCTCCAGACCTGCAAGTAGCCTAGGGGCAAAAATCATACTTTCACTTTTTAATGTACTGTATTTTGTGCTTGGATCCTGCTGCCTAATGTTTTATTGGGCATTAGTACAAATGAAGCCTGAGTTCAAAAAAATCTATACATGATGACCTGGATCAACCTGCATTTAGGATTAGTTTTATTTGAAGAAGGATTCCTGATGCCTTTTGTTCCTATGTCCTATTGAATAACTTGGGATGGTGGGGGGAGATATCATCCTCTGCACCAATGCAAATTTTAAAATAAAAGAAATATAGACCAAAAAGTTCACAGCTTTTCTAACCAAAACACTAAGTTGGAAGTAGCTGGCTTTCCAGATGATTTTCCAGATTTTTGAATTAGAATTTCTTGCCTAAGGAAGAAACTTAAAACATCTGACAGATACCCATGCACTACATTTTCACTACATTATACATTGTGTGCACAATTATTGGGCAAATTGTATTTTGGAGGATTAATTTTATTATCAAACAATTACAGTGCTCTCTGTCAATCCAAAATATTAATAAACCTGAAACCTGAATATTTAAGAAAGTAAAAGTGAGGTTTTATCTTTCCTAAGAGAATATATATGTGTGCACAATTATTGGGCAACTATTAGTGTGCAGAATTATTATGCAACTAAATGAAAAACACAAATTTGCCCATCACTTGTTTATTTGCATCTGTTAAAGTGAGAATAATAAACAACTCAAAATGTACAAATAAACATTTCTGACATTTCAAAAAAAAAAATCAGTGACCAATATAGCTCCCCCTTCTTTTAAATAACAGCCATAAGCCTTCCATTCATGGAGTCTGACAAGCTTCTTGATCTGTTGACGATCAATTTTTTTATGTCACAAGCAATTACAGCCTCCCAGACACTGTTTAGAAAGGTATACTGTTCTCCTTCACCATAAATCTCCTGTTTAAGAAGGACCCACAAGTTCTCAATAGGGGTTAGGTCAAGTGAGGAGGGGGGGGCATGTCATCATTCTTTCATCTTTAAGGCCTTTACTGGCTAGCCACGCAGTGGAATACTTCAATGCATATGATGGAGCATGGTCCACTTGAAAGATGCAGACTTTTTCCTGTACCACTATTTGAAGAAAGTGTCTTCTAAAAACTGGCAGTAGGTTTGAGAGTTGATTTTGAGTCAATCTTCAACCCAAAAAGGTCCAACTAGCTCATCTTTAATAATACCAGCCTATACCAGTACCCCAACTCCACCTTGCTGGCATCTGAGTTGAAGTGGAGCTCTGTGCCTGTTCCTGATCCAGCCACGGGCCCATTGATCTGACCCATCAACAGTCACTCTCATCTCATCAGTACATAAAACTTTTGAAAAATCTATCTTCAGATATTTCTTGGCTCAGTCGTGCCTTTTCAACGTACGTGTTTTTTTTAGTGATGGTTGGGTTTCAGCCTTCCTTACTTTGGCCGTGTCTCTGAGCACTGAACATTTTTTATTCCTGGGCATTCCAGGTAGATTGCAGTTCTGGAATATGACAGCACTGGAGGATACTGGCTTCCCGGTAGTTTCACGTTTGATTCTTCTCAACTCTTTGGCAGTTAATGTGCGTCTTTTTTTCTCAACACATTTCTTGCAACCCTGTTTGCAACAAAATGTTTCTTTTGGCTCTGTGATTACTCCCCAATATCTTAGCAATTTCAAGAGTTCTGCGTCTCTCTGAAAGACTTTTTACAATTTTTGACTTTTCGGACTCAGTTCAATCTCTTTTTTTGGTCCATTTTACCTGAGGAAAAGAAGCTGCCTAACAGTTATGCACACCTTGATATAGGGCGTTGATCTTCTTAGGCCCCATCATTACACAAATACAAATCCCCTGATATGCTTATATTCACTAAACATTCAAGTTTATACAATAGCAATAGCACTGTGATCAGCAGAAGTAATTTGCAGTACTGCACTCTAACCACTGCGCCACCATGGCTCATACACAGCTTGGAGATGGAAAATATGCATACAAATATGATCAAAATACTCATTTGTCTAATAATTGCGTACACAGTGTATATCTGGATATAGCTATTTCACCTGCCATCTGATGAGCAAATTCAGCTGATTGAATATAGAAGTAGAAGATTGTCAAGTAGAAAATTGTCAGAAAATTATCAATTTCAAGTTAACTTTCTGGTTTCATTTGATAGTTTATATTTATTTTCCTTCTCTTTATCTTCAGTAGGGAAATACTGCATTTTGTATATTCGCATCCTTTATTTGAGACCTGAATGCAGTTTATGTATTAAGTGCTGCATGATCAATGATAGCTCATTTATTATACTTGGTGAATGTCCTATGGATACTCTTATAAATCTGTATTTTTAGCCTATTTTTAGAACTCAGTGATACTTCCATTTAGACATGTCTGAGATTACATTGTAAGCAAACTATTGAATTCTCCTTAGATTTCCTACTTCTGCAGTTCCTTGTTCTTCCTTCAAAGAAAGAACTTAGAAAAGTGATGATAAAAAGTTTATCTGCATAAACTGTCAAAAACAGTTCTGAATTGTTAGTAAATTGAATAGGTCAATTAATTGCATTCAGTAAAGTCATAAATGCAGTACTAAAAATATTGTAAAATGAATAGTGTTGACTAAGAATTACAGATTACTTTAGATTTATAACTGAATTGCTGAAGAATTTTTCAACAGGTTTAGACCTGTCTGGTTAGAAATTTTACTATTGACAAATAAGTTTCTTCATTGTCTGGCATGTGGGTTAGCTTCCTTTGTTCCTTCTCCAAATTCTGTGTTCTTTTGGTAGTTGGCTTTTCCATTTTGCCATGATATATTTGCCACAGTTGTATTGCTTATAATAAAAATGATGCATTTGTTGTTTTGGAATTACAGTATTTGGGATAGTAAATATTTCATAGAGTCATGCTAGAGGTGTATAGTTGTGTTTTCAACCAGTTAACACTTTTGGGATTTTAGTATTGAGTACTATATCATCATATTCTAATGAACTTGTTTTCTTTGAGTTAATAGGAGTTAAAATCCAGCTTCTGCAAGGAGTATTTGATTGGCAAAGTTGCCATATGGCCTATGTAATGGATGGGTTGTTGTAAAGCCACTTTGTGCAGTTTTGGTAGAATAAGATTTGAATGGTAGTACAAGTAGTCCTCAACTTAAAACCATTCATTTAGCGACTGTTTGAAATTACAATGGCACTGAAAAAGTGACATGTCTATTTGTCACACAACTGTTGTTGTATCATATAACCAAAATTTGGACACTTGGAACTGGCATGTGTTTAAGACAGTTGCAGTGTCCTGTGATCACTTTTTGCGACCTTTCTACCAAGCAAAGTCAATAGGGAAGCCAGATTCATTTAACAACCATATGAGTTACTTAACAACTGCAGTGATTCACTTAAGAACTGTGGCAAGAAAGGTAAAATGGAGCAAAATTCCTATAACAACTGTCTTACTTAGCAACAGACATTTTGGGCTCCATTTTGGTCATAAGTTGAGGACTGCCTAGAGTAGAATAGGAAAATATTCCGATCCAGGCACTTGCCTGGATTGAAAAGTGTCTTATTTCTTTCCCTTCTCTTGCTAGCTGTGCAGCTTGAAGGTAGAAGTAGACATGGAAAAAATTGCAGCAGAAATTGCGCAGGCTGAAGAACAAGCCCGTAAGCGGCAGGAAGAAAGGGAGAAAGAGGCTGCAGAGCAAGCTGAACGCAGTCAGACCAGCATGGGCACTGAGGAGGAGCAGGCAGCCAGCAAGGCAGAGGAGAAAAAAGAAGAAGGAACTCCTCCCATGGAAACAGGTGATTGGAGTGTATGGTGACCATCAATCACATATCGAAGATGAAAAGAAAATGATGCCTTCTAAAAGGATCTTTTCAAAGGCACCATTTAATTAATTTAATAGAGGAGAAGTTTATAAAGTAGACTCTTTTTTTCAGTTATGTGCATTGCATATGGAGATTTGTCTTTCAGAAATTGTTCTCTTGCTTCCTTCCACAGATATCAAATAATTAAGCTTATCTTTTTCAGACATGATAATTTTTAAAACCTTTATAACATATTTTCAATAAAAGTAAAAAAAAAAAAATGGTGAAGGGCTCCCTGACATCATAGCCCACTCCCAATGCCTAAGAAGCCAGAAGTTCATTTCAGGAAAGTGAAACCACAGGTCATGCATTTCTGAGAAGGGAAGCTTGTATTTATTTTAAGTATTGAAAGTGGAACTTGCCTTAATTCAGATGGACAATTTGGGACAAGGGAAAAGACCACACTTCGTGAATGGCTATATCATGTATCTGTTAAACATCTGGTTCGTATCTCTGATCTCCCCTGTAAGAGCTCTTTCCAATTTACCAAATTATTGAATTTGACTGTATTTTAGTATACAGGTAGTCCTCAACTTACAACCATTCATTTAATAACCGTTCAAAGTTACAACAACACTGAAAAAGTTCTCACACTTACACTACATCATTATATAATCAAAATTCAGGTGCTTGGCAACCAGCGTATATGTCCAATGGTTGCAGTGTCCAAGAGTGATGTGATTGCCATTTGCAATCTTCTCAGCCAGAAAGCAAAGTCAAGGGGGAAGATGGATTTACTTAACAACCACATGTCACTGCAGTAATTTGTTTAACAACTATGGGAAAAAAAGATCATAAAATTAAGTGTGACTCACTTAACAACCATCTTAGTTAACAAGGGAAATTCTGGTCTCAATTGTGATTGTCAATTGAGGACTACCAATATACATAAGAGGAGCAGAATGGTCTGCAGAAAAACGTTAATCATTGAGCTAACAAGATGTATGCCTGATAGTTTTTAAGACTCCCTTTTTTTCTCTGCCTACTATTCATTTTTTGTCTGTCTGTTCTCTTGTTTTTGAAAAATATTTTAGTAATTGAAATTAAGAATCTCACAGCAATTTTTTTTTGTGCATGTGTGTGTGTGTGTGTGACAGAAGAACCTCCTCCAGAAGAAGCTATTGAGAATCAGCAGAATGGTGAAGGGACGTCCACTCCTGAAGACAAGGAGAGTGGGCAAGAAGGTGTTGAAAGCATGGCAGAGGAAGGAACAAGTGATAGCAATACTGGTTCAGAAAGCAATAGTGCCCTAGCTGAAGAACCCCCAGCTGATCCAATAACTTCAGAAGATGGTGAAAAGAAAGAGTAAAAAACAAAACAAAAAATAAAGTCACTTCTTTCCATATAGATCTTCACTTTTTAAAAAGATTCATGAATTGTAGTGGAGTTATATAAGTTGTCATTAGTATTGTTTTTTGTAGGTTGTTGCACAATATAATCCACTCATTTTTTAATCTATATGCTATGATAAAAATGTAATAGTTACCCAACAATATAATTTACAAGAATAGCATCATATTTCTTAATTTAGCTTTATGATCGATTTCATTATTTTCTTATATCTAAGCCTTTGAAAAGTTACCTTGTTCTCGGTTAGTAGTGGACCACTTAGGGTGAGATTTATGTATTCCGAATTATAGCTTCTTTCAAACCTGATCAATGTAATTACTTATGAAACTATAGAATTTAAATAACTGCTCATTTTCAACAAAAAAAAATCCCATTTTTACTACTTCCAAAACAAGTGCTACATTGAACTATGCAGTTCATTCAAAATCAAATTTTTCTCCCTCTCCAAAATACTTTTTTAAATATTAATTTTAAATCTATAATAAAATAGTATGTTCAATTTCACAAAAGAAAAAAGGCATCAAAACAAGTACATAAAAATCATAGGATGCCTAATTCTCCTTATAGTTCCCTGTTTTGGAATTTATAAAAGAAAAACACCTGCACTGTTGCTTATGCTAAAGACTTTCAGCATTAAAAGCCAACATTGACAAAATGATATTCCTAATTTCTGTTCTTTTAAACCCCAAAGGCTTTCATCTGTCGTTCACTGCAGAGCTTGCTTGTTTGCTTTATTATTTTTTCTCCCTTGCAGCAATTTGGTTTCTTGTGCAAGCAGAACACTTATTCTCCCAAGGCATGTGACTCTTTAGGCCATCCTTGTCCAAAATATAATTGCATTATTCACCTTCATTATGTTCAGAGTAACGTAGGATTCTTTTTGGATGTCTCTTCCGCTCCCCCAACAGTACTCTTTGATGTCTTGGTTGACAATGATTTTATGTGTGGTGGAACATAATTCCTGGCAGTTGCTTAAAGGTTATCAAGCTTTTCTCCTTCACATCTGTACCAAGCAGTAAAAGTATAATGTAGTCTTAACTAAACTCTGCCAATGAAAGCCCAAAA
>JANHFJ010002417.1:3092-16278 GCA_032468195.1 Cerberus rynchops
GGTTCTAACTCCATCATTGTTCTTGCAGCACAGATGAGTCTCAGTTGGGACATGGGCCTGCAGATATCTCAATAGATGGGGACAGGTCTTATCCACTTGTCCTGCTGGGTCCTAGGAACTGATCCCCACCAGTCTTTAAAGCTTCCTTGGGTCTTCATTCTCTGCATATGACTGCATCATGGGTGCAGGAATCTTAAACAGTAAAACTATATTTTATAACTTAAAATTCTAGCCAACATTTTGTTGTGCAAAATAATACACAAAATGTACAAAGGAAAGTAAAAAATAAATTAATGGCTTCCTTTGCCAATTCGCTTCACTGTTTGTTTACCCAAGGTTATGCCAGAAATAGGAATTTGGGACACAAATACAATGGTTCTATGCCAGCAAGAGAACCATAGATCGTGGCAGGTAATCCTCAGCTATAAATCATACTATATAAAAACAGGACTGAAATTCAAATCTCAAAATTTCAGATACAATTGATGCCTTCTTAAAAGAAGATGGACCAAATTAAATCGCATTTTAAACTCTAGGCTGTAAGCACTCAACCAAGCCTTAATTTCGTCTATAAAATTGTTCACTGCGCAAACTATTTGACTTGGCAAAATTCAATCTCATTATTGGTGCGAGATGGGATGCAATTCCTAATGCTGTACTAAAACTTTAATTCCAGCACAGTATTGCTAAATTTTGATAATAAAAATTCAGGAACTTTAAGTAATTGTTAATGCATAATAAGCAAACACTCAAAAAGTAGTGTGCAACATTTGCTACATACCATTCAGTAGTTCAATAAGTGCTGGAATAATTCCTGATTTAGCTAGCAGCGCTGCACAGGAATCATCCATTGATACAGTCCCAATCATTATCACCACTTCCAAGACAAGATCATCTTCTGCTGAACCTGGTAAATTTAATGGAACAGCAATATTATAGCACCCTACTGACATGCAAACTTCTTTGGTCAAAGACTTTCACAGAATCTCTCAAAACATGAACAAACCTTGTTAAATTATAGGGACACTATTATTGCTACCCTAACATGACATGTTGGTTCAACTTTTAAGTATTACTCAACATGAACACTGAACATAAAATTATATCATCCCAACTATTGCCCCAATTCTTAAAGAACCTATTTACAAACACAGTACTCTAGATTGATATAAAATTTAAATCTTCCTGCTCTATGTTCATTATAGCTTTTTGAATGATTACTAGGCACTGTAAAATCCATGGACTCTTCAAAAATAATTATTTTTCTCCCCCAGTCTATCCATTTCTGCACCACCCTAAATTTGGTGATTCAAATTCAGTCATTTGGAAAATAAAAGAAGGAACCAGGGATGTGCTGGTCAGACTGTTCCAAGAACAGAACATTCCAGAGAACACTGGCACATTTTGTTTTACTCCTAGATCATGCCAATCCAGCAATTCTGTGTGTATAATTTTTTGGAACAGGAACAGATTGTCATGTTTCAACTGCAATCTGGCCAACAGGCTCTGCAGCAGCCAAAAAGTAAATGATAATGCATGGTGCATTACACATTACAGCAAACCTGCCCCTGTACACATCATGATATCTAAAATATATGTTGCATTATTTGTATCATGATGCAGCATCATCACTTGTCTCCTTTGTCCACACTGAGCCTGGCTCCAATTCAAACTATGAACTATTTTTACTTCCAGAAGGTTTACTTCTGGAAAGTCTCTGGACCACCCCCAAGATGACTGGAAGCATAGCTGGAAGAAAAATAGAATGTTCCAGTGTTCCCCAGAACATTCCATTCTTGGAATGACATGTTTTGCATATAAGTAGAAGGAAGCTTGGGTTATTTTATCATTTATGTGGTTCAGTAAAAAGCGATTTATGATTTATTTTAGTTAAACACATGAGACAGGATTAATATAGGAATCCTTCCTAATCCATCCATATACTCTCCAAATAGCTTTCTCTGACAGTACAGGTTGCTTAGCTATAATTGTAGCTCTTCAAGTGGTCATCACTGAATTTATATATAATTATATTTACACCTGCACATATTATCACTTGGAATATTTTTCGCAGAAATTTCATCTTCCTCTTAGCCTGCACTCCTTCAGATTAACCTAACCTCTTCAACCAATGCAAAAAAAGTGTCTATATAGACATTTGGATGAGTTGTATGAACGCTCAGATGACCATCCAATCCTGAGTGAGCATTTAAATTCTGGAACATTTTCAGCTGGGAGGTTAGGAATGAAAACATGTATATTATTAAATTATATTCATCCAAAAGTAAATGAAAAATTAATATAATCCTCAAATCTATTTGGATAATTTTATTATTTTATCTATTCAGGTTGCTGATTTCAATCTCTTTTCCCTTGTTGCACACAGTCAAAGCAAGCATCTTAGCATTCTTTGATTTAATATTGCCTTTTTATCAAAAATTTTTGTTATCTTTTGTATCTTTTCTAACTGTGCTGAAATTGTCAGTTTAGTTTTGAATATTTGAATATCAATTCCTTGGTGCTGGTGGGTGACTGCAATACAATTATTTCAAAAGAAAGAAAGTAAAAAATGTAATTTCTTGAATTAGGTAGTTTGGGATGTATTCACTGTTGCAATTTAAGTTAAATGTGGGAAACAAAAGGCAGTGCTGGGAAGCATGAGCTGATTACATGCCACCAGGTGAAGAAGAATTAGCTCCAGAAAGGTAGAAAAACCACAACTTATTGACAAAGGATTAAAGCCTATGTGTTTTTCCGTGTGCACGCAAACCTTCAATCAGTGTTGTGAAATCATAATAGGGTGATTAATTTATTGTGTTTGCTCAGACTAAAATTGGACAAAATCCTCCATCTTCCTTTGGCACAGAAATGTATCAGGTAAGAAATCTTGCCTGTTTTTCTGAGATTGGGTTTGTCTGTCTGGAGAAGAGAGTATTTATCTTACTGAAGACCTTCTCCAGTAAAAACTTTTTTTAACATAACCAATACAAAGGAAGTGTCCATCAGAAGGGAAGACATTTTCTGACAAATTAATACAATTTTGGAGAATTTCCAGAATCTATCCAAAGTGAAGTTAAACTTCAAAAAGTTTACAAATGTTAGAAGGATAAAGTGAAATAATTCTTAATAAGAACAATTTTCTTCCAAATGTTCCAGAAGTGTGCAGTGTTCAAAAAGGAATTAAAATGATATTCAATATGTTAAGTCAATAAAGTGGGATCTTCTGGTGAAAAACTAAAGATACAGACCTGGCTTTAATTTATCTTTCAGATATGGTACCATTTTATACTCTTTTAATACAAGTTCCCAGTCCAAATCAGATAAGGTCAAATTAGCCAATGTTCCTAAGCATTCTATCACGAATTCTTCCTCTTCGTCATTAGATATCTGAGCAGCCAGATCACCAACATAATCCTAAACAAAACAAACAAAGCAAGAAATGTAAAAGAGGAAACATTAGAAAATCAATAAGAACTATTGCATTAACTCAACCATACTTTTTTTTTCAAAATCATTGCTAGGCTGATGATTTACAGTGATAAAAAATGTTTAATTAAATGCTGAATAAAACTGCTGTATACTAATAATTTCTATTGTTATCAACAAAAACTGAATTAGCAAAAAATCGGTTTATAGTTCTGTACTTTTTTCAAACTCAATTTTCTCCATCCTTTTTTATTCACATCAGGAGAAATGATGTGACTTGGATCAAAAAATGAAAGACTGTTCACTACTTTTAACTGCCAGTTTTTCTTGGTGGATGGTTCAATCCTGGTGTTATATTTATCACAGTATATGTAATTCACTTTATATGCATTATTGTAGCAATTTTGTTAAGCAGGCCAGTTCTTATACTTATAAGGAATATACAGGGTGCTCATATGGAAGAGACTGCTCACCTGCAATGGTATTCTCCGAGTAATCATCTGTGCCTTCATTCTTATGGGATTCCATACCTGTGCAGTGTTTATATCTTTAGCTAAGAATATTTTAGGTGGGAAGTCTATTCCATGAATCTCTCATAGGTGGGGCTCCAGCTCTCCTGTATGTTTATTAGGACAACGTAGCATCATCAGAAATACAGAGTGCATGCTGGTGCAAGCAAGAAAGTGGCTGAGTTGTGTAAATGCACTGATGATGGCTGTAGGAAGAACACAGGCTACAGATAAGAGCCTGTTTTTCATTATGGTCTCTTTATATCACGTATATAGGTGCCTAATAATCTTACCTAAAAGGAATAAAATCAGATGCTAATTGCAAGCCAAGATAGAACAGCCCATTGCAAAGGGCAAGCATGACCCTAAGTATTCCTTCAATAATATTTCCACAATGAATGAAACTGGAAGTCTCATTCTCAACAAATAATAAGTTGTTGAGAATGACAGACTGTCTCTGAAAATCTAACAAATCTAACACATCCAGTTTACAATCCAGTTTACAAGAATGGAAACAGAATTGGGATGGTTGGAATTGTGTCACCTTTGATAGAAAAGAAATTTTGGCCACAAGACCACTTCGTTGGAATAGAATCACCCTAAAGAGTAAATAATTCTTTTAACACATCATTTTCACATTACTGATACAAGAAAGATTATATTTCCAGGTAAGCGAAGATCAAACAAAGATTTAAACTTTTGTATCTGGCTACTTGATATATTCCTATCAAAAGTCAAAGGACAGGCTGGAAGACAGAAAAAATGATATATTGTTGTGGCCCGCCAGCAGCCAGCAGAGCTGTTGGCAGACTCCGACAGTGAGGAACTACATGAGCATGTCCGGGAGTCTGGGGAAGCTCTGATGAGTGTTCAGAGACAGAGCTGGGGCCAGGGATGCCTATCAGCCATCAGCTGCTTTCCAAGTTGGAGAGCAATGAAGAGGAACAGGTGGAAACTGTCCCTGATGTGCGCATGCGCAGAGCTGCTAGGAGAAGAGAGTAGTTCAGGAATCAGGGCCATCTAGGAACAGGTGGCCAGTGATTGGCCCCTCCCAGAGGGCTTAAAAAGAGGAGCAAAGGGTAGGGGAGTTTGCAGAGAACAATTAGTTCATATGGTTTTGGAAAGCTCTGTTCCTGCATTCGTGACTGCAAGAGGAATTGTGAGTCATTCTCTGGCTTTGTGCCAAGCCAGATAGGAGTCTGGGCTATCAGCCTGGTTTTATTTATAAAATAAAGAGTTTTTAGTGGACAGCCAAGTCTGTTTTCTTGTCTTGAGAGGCCTAGGACAGAACAGATTCACATGGGCCTTATTCACACCAGCTCACTTCCCAACGCCCAATGCATGCTCATGTCCTTGTTACTATGGCAGCCAAGCAAGCAAACATCAAAGGGAAAACCCATGCCGGAGATCCAGCAGACACTGCAGAATTTCCCTGCTGGCCAGCTGGTCTTTGGCATACCACTTATGGGCCTCCGGATGTCTGATTCCCAACACCCAGCACCAGTTCAGGAGTTCCTTCTCCCCCGAGAGAGGGGGGGAGGGGACACACACACACATACATACACACACACGTACATACACACACACACACACACACACACACACACAAACAGAAGTCCCTCACACACCCCAAGAAAGCCGCATCCCTTCACTAATCTGCTTTCCACCCCCAGGAGCATAACAAGTTCAAGTTCAAGTTCAAGTTCAAGTTCAAATTTTATTTGTCACATAAACAATCATACATAGTACAATATGGAGTGTAATGCTTATATGACCGCTCGTGACCATAAAATTAAAGTTAAAATTTAGGAGAGCAAGTGGAATAGGATGTCTGTTGTTTTGACTGCAGTGTCCATCTGGCACCGTCGCTCAGGTCCCTATGGCTACTCTTGGTGGTCCTCAGCTGTTTCTCGAGGCCGCCACTGCAGACCTCCTTGGCAGCTCCCAGTGGACAGATCTCCTTGGCCGCTCCTGGCATTGCTGCCTCCAGCAGACCCCAGCAGTTACCCAAGGCTGCTCCTGGTGCTGCTGCCTCCAGTGGACCTCAGTGATCACCCAAGGCCATCTCCTCAGTCACCTCGGCACCATCAGCTCAGTGCTGCTGCCTCGGTATGTCTCGCCGGTCCCTCAAAGCCTCAGCCTCAGCACTTTGGTGGTCCCTTGAGGCCCTTGCCTCCACGCCTCAGAGAGTCCCTTGAAGCCTCCACCTCACCATCCCGGCCTGCCCTGGTGGAGCCTGGCAGTTTCCAGAGCCTGTTGTCCCAGCACCATCTTCTCAGGCCTTGTCCTCTGTTCTTCTCCCAGACCAGCCAGCTCGGCTCCATGACCAAAAAGCGATGGACCCCGAAAGCCCTGTCTCTCGTCACTTAAGGTTGCTTAAGATTGCTTAAATTATGCTTAAGATTAAATTTTAAATTATGCTTAAATTAAATTAAATTATGATAAAAAAACAAAAACAAAGAAAACATGGTCAGAGCAGTCATGCAGCTGCCTACCTCACCGAGCCATCTTTGAAAAAATTAAATTTAATTGAAAATTAAAGTTTAATTTGTGTCTATTGTTTAATGGCTTGCTAAATTGACTACACCCACCCAATCATATGACCACCTAGCCACACCCACCCAGCTGGTCCAGTCCCCCAATAGTCTGAGAGATCGTGAATTGGCCCTCCGTTTAAAAAGTTTGAGGATTCCTGGAATAAAGCCTTTTCTGTTGCTAATTCTGGTCTTTAAATTGTAGAAATTGACGGCCTAACCTCTTCTTAGGTTTTTGAAAGGACCCTTAAATACTCATTTTATCTAAGCTTTTACAGCTGATTTAACTGTTAATTTTATTTATTCATTTTATTTATTTTAATTGTTTAATTGTTTTAAATTTAGATCACCTTTTAATTGTAAATTTAATTTAAAGCACTTCCTCATCATTGGACCTTTTTTTAAGGGAAAAAAAAAGATCTTTTTTGGGGGAAAAAGATTTAAAATGTTGGAAACCAATCCAGATTTTTACCTTTTTGTCTTATTGCAGGGGACAATCATATTGGCATTGTTTACAGGAAATCTAGGCACCCATTTAGTTAGGATTTGAAACCATCATTGTCTGAAACCACTCCCCCTTTTAACAACATTTATGGATGATGACAGACATCAATGTATAATTTATAACACAGTAATAGTAATATATTACATGAAACACTAGGTGTATATGACATTGTTCATCATTTGAAATAGTTACAATTTAGGATTCTGACCAAGTAATATTTTACTATTGTATAATAAATCAATTAGGAAACGTACTATGCATTAGCATCTAACCTTTCCAAAATATTTTCAGCCATTCTTTTTCCCTTTTCTATTGCTCTTGGTCCTCCCATTGGGCAGCAAGCTGTAGCTCTGAATCCATCAAGGTAAGTGGCATTTACCTGGCGAAATAGTTACAAAGGATTTACAATTAATTACACAATCTCTGATTAGAAATATAAAAATTCAATTTTATGGTTATGAAATTTATTAAATAATCATACTTATTATAGTAGTAATAATAAACTATAACTGATAGAATCATTGCAAATTATGTTGCCAGTATATCAATGGTTAAAACCTAAGCTTATTTATGGAAGTAATAAAAAGCTTATTATATTATTCTTGTAAAACCAACCTCCACAGAATTCAAGAGCCAAGACCTTTAATTTTAATAATCACAAATGTAGGGACCCCTAAGCGGAGGATCAAAAAAGGAAAGATAGTGGCTAAGGTCACATGACTAAAGGCACCTTCATTTTCTGATGTTTGGGAACAGGGCTTTGATTGAGATTATACATTCTGCCAATCATCCTGCACATATACTGGCATTTGCAAAGAATTACGTTGCTATATAGATATTTCATTTATTTTTATAAACATTCAATATAAATTGTATTGTTCTGTTAGTGAAATGTTACTCATAGTCCATATGCTCTGAACTTTAAAGCAAATATCTTTCAGAATAACAGAATTACAGGATTGGAAGGGACCTTGAAAGGCTTCTAGTCCACGGGTCCCTAACTACGGTCTGTGGACCAATATCAGGCTGCAGCCCATTGGGAACTGGGCTGTGCAAGCAGCAGGAGGGCATGCAAAACTGCATTTGTGCATGTGCAGGATTAGGTTGCATGTTCAAAACAATCCCCTCTCCCCTGCCGCCCACTGCCACTGCCAGTCCATGGAGCTGAAAATGTTGGGGACTGCTGTTCCAGTCCAACTCTGTTTAAACTATTTAAAGCTTCCTAACTTTAAATCAGAAATACATTTTTAATATAACAAAAATTACACTTGAAATTTTCAAGTCGTAATAATTTTATATTGTCTGCAAACTAACTTATCTATATGATAGTAAAGCAATGAAAAAGGACCTTGTAAAATGGTGAAGGAGGCAATCCTTTGGCTCCCTGAACTTTCACTATACCACCGTCAATACCTAAAAATAGCGTTTAAGAATTCATGATTATTTATAATTAAATGAAAAAAAAATCAAGTCAAAATTGTTTACAGAGTTGAGCAAAAGATATAAACAAATAAAATCAAACAGTTAAAAGAGAAGAGAAATGATTGGATTACTCTGAACACCAGTCTGAAGTCAGCTTCCTTTCTCAGAGCCTCAGAAGTATGCTGAAACAAAGTAGCTGATCTGTTGCCTATTATTGTTATCAGTTTTGGCAGATGGGGGGCTCATTTAAATTAAAGAGCTTTTCTTTATACGATCAACTGCATTTTAAAAAAGTACTTAAGAATAAATTGCATGATTATTATGAATTGGGAGGGTATAAAATACACATGCACCTTCTCAAAATCTAAAACTAAAAATCAAGTGGTTTACCTAAAAGAAAAAAGGATTGATGGAAACAAGTTACTCCAATATTACTTCTGGCTAAGAAATTGAATTTCTCTGCATAGATATTATTTATTGTTTAATATATTTGTATACAATTTTCCATTTACTATAGAGATCAAACTACTTTATAATAAAATTAAATTGCAAAATACAAATACTAGATCATATAAATCTCTATTTATGGTAAAGTGGTAAGGAAATAGGAAAACTCAGGCACAACACGTTATGTAGAAAGTAAACATAGGGTCAGTCAAAAAGGACTCAAATGTCTGTACACCGATGCACAGAATAGGAGGAATAAACAGGGTGAATTAGAAATTCAAGTAAATGAGGGCAGATATGATATTGTTGCCATTACGGAAACTTGGTGGGATGAAACCCACATACAGCTAGAGCAGTGGTTCCCAACCTTTTTTTGGCCATTGCCCAGTGGTGGTATTTAGCCTGGTCGCACCAGTTCTAGCGAACTGATGCCGGCAATGATGTTTGGCCCCGCCCACCTGTCCCTGCCCTATTCTGTCCTATATCCCCTTCTTTCTTTGTAGCTCAGCTGAATCCCGCAGAACAGCTGTTTTGTGCTCCTCCACAGCCTTCCTACTCACCTGGGCTGCCTCCAGTAAGGAAAAACTTGCAGTTTAGAAGCTGCATGGCAGCACGGATGGTGCACATAGTAAAATCGGTTGGATCCCACCACTGGCCCTGCCTCACCTAAGCATCCCTAAAATCCTGATGTCCCCCATGACATATAATTCTTACTATTCAAAAAGTGAACTCCTACTCATGCGGAGGAAGCCTTAAAGGCCATTAATTTGGTTTAAACAAGGTTCCAAAGAACATGGCATCCATGAAAGAGAAAAATAAGGGAATGAAAGACAGTAGAAGTACTGAAGAACCCATATCTGAGTCCCAATTGTTGGAAATGCCCAAAACCCCAAGGTACCTTCTTTCATGTGTGATAGCTATGCCCGAAAATTAAATGTTATCGGATTAAAATAAGAAATTGGCTACAAGAAATTACAAAAGTTAAAATAGAATTAAAAGCAGAATTATTTCTTCTAGGTATTGTTAAAGAGAAATATATAAAAGAGACTAGATATTTAATTATACACGTAATTACAGCAGCAAGGATGGCTCTGGCGCAATGCTGGAAAAGCAATTTTGTACAGGACTAATAATTAAAAAAATCTGAACTGTGCCGAAATGGACAGATTCACTATGGAATTAAAAGATAAGGAAGTCTCCAAGTATTATGAAATTTGGGGAAAATGGTATAAATGGATAAGTAATAAAGTTAGTTAATGAAAGAAATAATTGAATATTTGTATTTGAATATTAGTAATATAGAATTGGAGAGGAATAAGAAATGTTACATATGTACTGTCAGAAGAATTGTAGCAAGAAGAAAACATAGTTTAGTGATATTATGTAAATGTAAATGTTTTTATTGATAATTTTTTCTTTGTCTGTCTGTGATGCTTGTTCAATTCTTTTAAAGGAAAAAAAGTGTTCTACTTATGATTCTTGATGAATGTACCTTTCTTTTTATGTATTGAGAGTACCACCAAAGACAAATTCCTTGGGTATCCAATTACACTTGGCCAATAAAGAATTCTAATCTAATATAATATAGTTATTTACTAAGCATTAAAATGGAAGATGAACAAGTGAAAGAATGATAGTATGGGCAAAAAACTTTGGATATACCATAGAGTTAGATAAATGGCAAAAATTTTGGGATAGAAACTATAAATTGACAATGGCAACTATCTACGTATAAGGAAAATCTATATAAAACTTTGTACAAGTGGTATTTGCCACTGGCAAGATTAGCAAAGATGTCTAAAAACATGTCTGCTAAATGTTGGGAATGTAATCAGATACCAGGTTCGTACTATCACATGTGGTGGACATGTCCAAAAGCAAAATAATTCTGGACAAAAATACATACACGGCTAGAAAAAATGATAAAGCAACACACAGACCTAAAACCAGAAATATTTTTGTACCAGAAAACTGTTAATAACTGGTAATAATACCAGAAAACTATAATAAAGGGAATATACATTACATGTGTTGACAGTGGCAAGAATTGTATTTGCACAATACTGGAAGAAAGAGGATACCCCTAAAGATGAGAATATAATCAAAAAGATACTAGATTGTGTGGAGACAGATAGATTGACATTAAAAATAAAGGACAAACAATAAACAGAGTATTTTTAATATGGGACTTGTTTTATCAGTGGCTAGATACTAGAAGTAGAAATTAGTGTCAAGTCTAAAAGGACAATTTCGGACTGGGGTTTTTCTGCTGAAGAGTAGTATCCATTTCTTTGCACATTATATGGGGCCTTTTAGCTTTGACACACTTTTCTTTTGCAAGGTCACAGAGTTGGTGGAGGAGGGTTGGTGAAGACGACTCGGAGTTGCTATCTAGTTTACATTCTTTAGAAGTAGTTCTCATGGGAAAGTTTCCCTGGGCCGTGGACACCTGTGGTGGGACATCTTAGGTGAAACGTTGAAACTCTTTTTGAAGGGACTGGTGAGAAATTAACATGTGATAATTAGTGGGGTGGAACTTTCAGTTTTACTTGGGTGGAGAAAGACCGGGAATTTTAGATTCGGGATTTCTCCAGGCTATAGCAGAACAATATCTTCAATAAAATCTTATTTTTTGGACTTTGTCTCTTTGGAATTCTGATTGAGTTGCTGATGTTGTGTGGAACCCTGACACGCCCATCATGAAAGTTAAATTAAATTCAAGCAGGAATGCCTGTATATTACATAATGCCAATTATAATGCCAATATATTACATTGCTAGGCAAATTTAGACATCTGTTTTTAGGACTCAAATAGAAACCAACAATTACTAAGTGTCTAAACTGTGGTTTATGCTTGGGGATACAAATAAAAAGGAAGAGGTAGATAATTAATTTTTTCTCATTTTCATTAGGTTTTTATAAATTCAAATAGTGTCATCTTGCTATTTCATCTTTGTGCTTCAACATTTCCTTTTCCTATTTCTTTTGTATTTCAATTTTGTAACAATACACATGTAGTTTTTCAAAAGGATAAATAAAAGGACCATCAATTAAAAAAGTATAGTAATTCTCCACTTAGATAGTCACTTAGTCACTGTTCAAAGTTACAACAGAACTCCTTAGGGAGTTATCCAAATTCAAAGTTCCAATTCCCCCACTCCCTCTAAGCAGAATTCTGTTAACATCTTGCTCAAGAACAGAACCAAGAGACAAGCGAATAAAGCTACTAATTGTTCCAGTAAGCAGGTGTGCTTTGTAAGGTTGCTAATGTTGGAAAAGGTAACAAAAAAACCTTACAGCTTAGCTCCAAATCTGAGCAGAAAGAACAAGCAATTGTTGTACTCTCCCATAATCATATTGGATTATTTATTCCATGCTGTGACATAACCACCCATCTTTATGTTATCAGTAAAGTTTACAAGTTAGCTTTTAAGTTTTTAATATGCAGATAGTTCTCTATGCTAGTGTTTCTCAATCTTGGCAACTTTAAGATATGTGGACTTCAACTTCCAGAATTTCCCACCCAGTACTGCTCTTGAAAACACTGCTGCATTGTACAAAGATGGTGGGAAGAACTCAACACAAGGAGCCTGCCTTCAGGAACAGTCCCAATCTAGGTGTAAGTATAATAATTAATTAATTTTGCAACATCTAATTCCATGCACAGGAGTAACCCATGCACAGGTGAGAAAGGCAAGGTAATTTTCTCCTCATTTCTTTTATAAAATCTAAAGCAGATTTGGTCCAACCATTTGGAAATGTTTAATTATATACTTACATCAGCTGTGATGTCATTGAATTTGGTTATGAAAGCATGTTTCACAATATCAACAGCAACCTCTGATGCAATGACCATACAGACATCAGGGAACAATACCCACAGATGATCTGTAAAAGAAGGAAGGAATTCACAGGAATAAACTTGGTCTGGAACAAAAAGAAATAACCTAAACATAGATGGAATGTCTTATTTTGCATTCCCCCAATATATGCAAAATAGAATCCTTTAAATTTTCCCCCAAAGTTTTTTATTTTTATTATACATATCAATCTTACATCATCCATCAAATTGTATGTTGTCTGGGTGTACAAACACGTTTCTAATTACTACTTATAATTACCAAATAATAAAACATATCATAATATTATATAATGCTATACAATACCATTTACCATTTCGTATTCATCCCTGTTTCAGTCATATTATACCATGCTCTCCTATTTCAAGTTTTAATCATAATTAAATTCCAGTTTCTATTTCTTGTTTTGATCATCTAACCACTGGTAAAGTACCTCCCATATAAAATTCATTTGATTCTTTTTCCTTGATTTCCAATGTCAAT
>JANHFJ010002417.1:22606-33062 GCA_032468195.1 Cerberus rynchops
TTCCTTAGCAAAGGATACAAGTTTAAGAAGTGTGTGTGTGTGTGCGCGCGTGCATGCGCGTGCATGCATGCATGCATAATGTGTGTGTTCTGTACTTGTGTGTGTATGTATATAAGATTACAAATTAAAGAAGGACATTTAACTTGATCTAATTAGAGCAATAAAGAATGAAGCAAAATATTTTAAAACTGGAGACACTGAAGAATATTTCTGAATAATGACCAGGAAGTTAAATTTAATTGTCTGCCTCTATAGGTAGTTTGCGTTTAAAAGTTATTATGAGAAAATAACAAGTTTTACTAGACAAAATTGAGACTGGTCTGATCTTAAAAATGACAGGTTACAAGAATGATATGAAAAAAGATGCTACACTAGACATACAAATGAAACCAGCTTAATGATTAAAAAGATTTACAGATAACAAACCAAGAGAATGGCCTGGATAATTTTCCTAAATTGGATTTACAAAAAAAGCTTTGTTAAAGCTTTGAAGAATTTTGTGAGAAGGGACAAATAAAAATGAAATCAAGTTCTACAGATTTATTGGAAGGGTATCAAAAGTATCAAAAATATTAAAAATAAATGAAGGTATATAAAGTTTGTTTTATTTAATCAAGGTTAAAATTAGGTACGTTATCTCTAGTAACCCTTACAAGACTTTTACTGATCAGGACTGAAATGACATTGTTTAAGTATTTGTTTATAGGCTAGTCAAGAGATACATAAAATCATTTGTTTCATGTTAAGAGATTGTGGTAACTTACTAAAATTATTTATACAATTTTATACATTTGTTTACTAAAGTATACGGAGGCACAATCAGTGTCTGCTCTTTGAAACACAGCTTGGGTAATCTACTTGGGTCCATCAATAAGATCTTCAACCAACAGTCAAATACTTTAATTGCTAGATGACTTTGTATACACCCAACTCTGTCTTTACCGCTAAAGTTGGCATGGATTTGTCCACTCCCAAGAGGTACTATATTTCAAGAAATCAGACTATATCTGATTTATGCATAGTTCTACACTGCCTTATGACAATAGTAATTAATTACCTGAAGGATGATTTAGGGCAGAATATGCATCCCTTCAGATTTTCACTATTGGGAAAGAGGCAATTAAAGCTGGAAGGCTGTAGCCCTTAAAAACTCCTCTTGAAATGTGGGAACCAGAAATTGTTTTCTATGAAAACAATTCCTAAGTATACATAGGACGTAACCTGGTCTCTATCGCCATGTTCCGGCTCCAGTTACACTTAGTCCTTTTATTCCTGAAGACAACCAGCTTGGCTTTGGCATTATTAATGTTAAGATGTTTAAAAACAGAGTGTGAACTGAACCTGTGCAGTAATCTTATCATCCCTACCTAGAAATGCAACATTAATATTATATTATTTCCATAAAATGGGATGGTTACAGATCTGTTTTTAACCTTGAACATCTACAGTAGATCTGCCAGATATATAGCCTGAACTATACATTTTGTAACTGGCTTTCTTCAAATTAACAGCTTTTCTAGTATCTGTAATACAACTTAAAAATCTTATGAACAGCAAACCTCTGACTTTGAGTCTTTTAGTTCTAGTAGAGGTCTGGGTGAAGGCTAACATTTGAGACACCTCTGGGAAAAGTTAAGTATAGATATTTGTTTTACCCCATCTGTGCCAGAACAAACATCCAGCTTTGACTGCCTCTTTCTCAATAGTGAAACTCCGAAAGGAAGTATATTCTGCCCTAAATCATCCTCCAGGCTGCTAGTTACTATAGGTTTGTGCAGTGTGGGCTAAAGGCTGTGTGTGCATGTGTAGTGTACTGTACATATGTGCTACTATTATTTATTAGAACCTGCTGTAATAATGATGAAACCTGAAACTTAATTATAGCCAGAGACCAGCGTGCAGTAATATAATATAAAGGGGTTTTTTTTTAAAAAAATAAAAGAATCACATGATGAAAAAGAGGGGCAACTTATAAAACCAATCAGGTAGAGTTAAACTTGCAATAGTAGGTAACTAATAATCAAAATAATAAAACTTGAAATTGAAAGAATATTTAATACATTATGAAACTATTATACCCAGAAACCTAAAAAAAAATTTTAAGTGCCATAAACCTATTTCTGTATATTTATAACTGAAAATGAATCTTTTTATTAAAAAAATTACTTAGAATATGCCATCACTACTAAACTGAGTTCCTATACAAAAAATGGAAGGAGGAGTCAGAGTCCTGTAATTTTATCTAGAGTAGTTCAAAGTTTTTAGAATAATTCTTTAGTATGAGTTCCATGTTTCCCATTATGTCTTCATTTAATTTGATTGCTACTCATGCCGCTTCAAAGGAAAGTATAATTGCTGCCAAATAGGAAATATCAAAATTAAATTTGTTCTGCTTTTCCTGCAACCATTGTCATCTTTTCTTCATTTAGAAGGGGAGCAATAAAAGGGTTACAACGGGTACAACGAACAGAGAGTAATTTTCAATCAGACAAGTCCCACGTTGAGTATCAGATGCCACAGCGGAGGACCAGAATCACTGTGTCTAGACTCTCTGGCACCTGACTTCACTTATTTACCAGTGACCAGAGGCCAACCCCCAACTGCTTTCTTTTCATACACCTCAGTCCAGTTCTCTCTATCCCCAGCTCACACATCTTTGAATGATTATGCCAGACCTGCATGCCTCTGACTGGCTACTCCCTAACTCTAATGTTTGAAGTAAAGCTCTGGTTTCTTCAGCAGATAATCGAGGACAAAAGCTAAAGGAACTGTCAACTGAGGACGTTTACCAGCATTAAGTTAAAAAAAGTAGATCAAAGAGGGACCAAACAAAAAAGCTTAGTGGAAAACATGTGGATAAGTCAGCTGCAGTTTGCCTACTATTCTGTGGAAGAATATTAAATATCGCTATGACATCACTGCACAACCATGCTCTTTGATTGGCCAAACTATTACCTATGTGCTGTTACAAACGTATGGTTTATATTTGCACCTATTTAAATAATGCTTGTGATAGTGGGATCTAAACAAGAATAGACTTTTAACTCTAACTACAATTTCATCCATTAATCTACAGAAGGCTTGAAAAAGTTTTCTAGTGATATTGCATTCTCATCAACTATTAAAGTGATGCAACACAATCCCATGAGCCTGCAACTTCTATACCTAAAACAAAAAGAACTTTGAAAACAGAATTAAACAACCAAAATTGATTTGATAATTCTGTACAGTCTGCAAAATTGTGATAAACTGGAAGTTTATAGTTTACATTTCTGAAAGCGAAGAATTTACATCTCAATCTCACTTTTATGATAATTATGCAAAAATATGGAATAAAAAGGAAAAAGTAAGCATCTATTTTGGACTATTTCTAAACACTGTATAAGAATTATCAATAAACAGTGCCTCCACAGAGCAATGGTACAAACAAGTATAAGTAACAACAACTAGAAACAGCAACTTATTTGTTATGCAAAGCAGTCAGTAAGTGAAACCATGAGTGGGCTTATGATCTTACTTCAGCTTTCCTTTAGTTTATAGATCTGCTAAGATCATAAATGCTAGGAATGATTGTAAAGATATTTCTTCATCATTATTATATTGTGAACAGCAATTGTATAAAGAAGTCACTAAATAAGGACTACTTAGAGATGTATTTCTGTTACATGTGAACAAAGTAAATTACAAGTGATGTAAATATGGCATGTGGTGTAAATATAGACTACACTGGACAGACAATTATGATCAATTTACCTGCAAATCATATGCTTTTATTTCTTCATTTATTAAGGCACAGATGCCACATTGATTGCTATTCAGACCAATTTGCTTAACAAATTAGAGACAACTTGCCATAAGTAAATAAGAGAGAAGTTTAATTATAAAGGGAAAAACAGCTACAGATATTTTGAAAAGTGGGTTCAATTTATTAAATAACCATTTACTTGAAATGTTTAGATATTAAACTCCATTGTCACAAAAAAAGAGGAAATTTGAATATTTATTTTAGACTGAAGTCTATAATAAAAACCAGTTCTGTTCATATTGTGAACAGTTAAAAGGCTCGTTAGTTGTCCCTTCCTCACCTAACCCCCTCAGTGAAGGCAGAAAACTATAAGACAAGATCTTCTCAAATGTAGCCCTAGGCTTATGAATAATCTTCCAAAGAAGCCTCCCTGTTGTCTACCAGGTACTCAAAAGAATATTTAGCCTAAAGTACCTAAAATCTACCAAATATTTTAGATTCTAAACATCATTTCCATTTATCACTTTGTTATATTAAACCAGGTATCGTTGACATTTGAAGTGACTATCTGAATAAATACTTCACCAAATTTTAACTATCCAATTGTGAACATTTAAACAACTGATTGTAAGGATGACCATTCGACAGATTAAATTATATATACATTATATTATATATATTTAATTTTATCAAATATATTTAATAATTTAATAATAATAAATAAAAATGCTGATGTCTGTATATGTCCCTGGGGCTTTGGAATGCAGGCAGTGCTCGCATGGCTTGCCTAGTAGGTGAGTTTCCAGCAGCTAGTCTAGAGCCATCCCCGGTGCCCAACTCAACATTCTGAGAGAAATAGCTATTATTTATTTTCTACCACATGATTAATACCCACTTTTAACTATAAACTTAAAGTTCTTTATTTTTGATTGGCATAGAGCTGCTCCATACAGGATTGCTGCACAATTTCTGGGTCTTCCAGGACTTACAACTCCTGTTCAAAATACAGGTAGCAAAATACAGGTATGGAATGATTTTTCCCAGATTAATCTAGTATACCAACTATGCCCTTTCTTAGATTGAGATTATTTTCTCATAGTCTCTTATGTTCACTTAGCCTGTGGACTATTGCAATGCATTCTTCATGGATCTGCCTTTAAAAACCACTCAGAAGCTGCAGCTGGTCCCAAATGCAGTGTCATAAGAAATTATGGACCCACTTCTGCTGTATGAGCTGCACTAGTTACCAATAACATTCAGTGAAATTCAGCATGCTGGTTGTAACCTATGAACCCTTAATGACATAGTGCCTAATTGCCTTTCTTCCATTGTTTATCCCTATTTGATAAGATCAGACAAAGTAACCATGCTCCAGGTCCTATCTTCATAACAATATCTTCCAATGGAACTTAGATAGCACCTGCGCTTTGGAATAGCATCCCAGCAAAAATTCAAGTTGCCTCAAACTTGCTGTCCTTTAAATAGGCCTTGAAACCTAGTGTTCCTCTAGGTGTTGGATCAGGAAGGGTATGTCTTGGTGAGAATTGTATTCTGTTAAGTGTATTAGTCCCTATGCTTTTGCCTTCATTTTATATTTTATATTTATTATACTGATGTGTTTTTAACTTGTATGCTGCCCAAAGTCATTATAAATTGAATGGATTATAAATGAATGGAAGATTCCATCCAGTTAATACAAAATTTTATTAGATTAAGTTCAAACATGCAAATTTGTTTACATTTGGGAAGAAATATTGAAACAATTGTGTAATACAACCCTATAGTAATGTAGTTGAATCTATGAATTACTAAAATGCTCATATCTGTAACCTTTAAGTGGGTGAAACAGTGCATCATAGGGCAATTTTTTTCAAGCATGGTACCTCAAATGGACTAACTTACAGAATGTCAGGACACATCCCTTCCATGAGAATGAAATTTTGGAAAGTTTTCACCATTTCAGCGCTACAATGCGTTCTGCTACAATGTGATCCTCATTTAATAACAGTCCCTGATACCATCCCACAAGTCAATGGGGAGGCTTACAAGGAGAATGCCAATGGGGATTATGTGACTACAGCTCACAGTAGGAACGCAGAATTGAGTTTAGACTTGCAATTTCCTTCCTGGGAACCTTCCAGGGAAGGTTCTAAGTTGCTGGGGTAAATCTCCCATATCCACACAATCTTTATTAGTCCCTCTCCACACACAAATATGTCTGAAAGGATGACCCAATGGGTCACAGGTTGTCTAGTATTAATTATATTATTTTCAGGGCTGAATCAAAACAGATGTTAGGAATATGAGATTACTATTTTATGTACACTTACAGGAAAGTATGCTTCATTAAACTCAGCAGGACTTTTTTTTAAAATCAACATTCATGATGCTGCAAACTCTCTCTTTATGTATGTGTGTGTGATGGAGGGAGGGAGGGAGTGTGTAAACGATTGTGTGTATGTGTGTGTGTAAATAATACATTTTATTGCTGAAATGTTGAATTATAGGTGCTTGAAAAAGCAAATATGCATTAACATTTCTTAAAAGTTTCAGAATGCCTTCACAGTGCCAAGTGCTAAGATCTTTATAACAAGCAATATAACCCATTAATAATTCATAACAATATTGTATTAAAGAAATACTCCACTGTCAAAATTTATGGTGGGAATGTCCACATTTATGCATCTGAATTTCATTACTGTGGATGTGCTCCAACCTAAATAGCATTGTTTACAATAAAGTAAAATTTCTAAAATGACTGGACTCCAAAAATACTAAACAAAGGTTAATTTGTGCAATAATTAGGTTCATATTGTATGTGTGTACTAAACATTGACATTTAACTTGAACAGAAAACTATCACCTAAGCAGAATTACCAACAAAAGAAATATTTTGAATGAACCGGATCAAGAATATTAAGTTACTGAATATATCAATACAATCTAGTGCCTTTATTGAAAAATGAACGGAAAAGTAAAATTACAAGGACCTCAGTGTTATTTAAAAATCTCAAAAACAAAGTAGGATAAATATATCCCCAAAAGTTGCCTTGTTTGAGATATTTATAAAAGTCTTTTTTTTAAAGATGTGTTTAAATGCTATCATTAAAATTTAAATAGTGTAACCATAATAAAAAATAGTTCAGTATTTGCATGTAGAATTAAAGAGTATTCAACAAAACTGAAAGGACAAAACCAGCTGCAGAATTAATATCATATTACCCTGCCCTTAAACTTTACTTGGAGACCAACCGGCTGTTGACCCTTGCTTAAATTTAAGGACTTTCAAGCTAGAAATAGTATGAAGGAAGAAAACATGCCCACCTGAGGTATACAATCAGTATAAGCAAACATTGATTTAAAACGATCATCCATGCTTATATGATAGAGAATACACATAGCCACTTGTTTATAATTTTCATTTCCTGGGGGACAAGGAAACAAAAACATTTAACAATAAGCATCTATATGAATTAGTCACATCTGATTTACATTTAGCCACATTTAGGAATTATTTTCAAAGCTTACAGAAGGAACAATTTTATTTTTAAATAAAATTATGACTTTTTTATTTAAAAATCGTTTTAAATCAGCTTATCCACAAATTGGTTTCTCCATGAGAATATGAGGATACTTTTAAAAAGTGCTACTGTACATACTTGTACATAAACCAAACCCAATTTGGTGTGTGTGTGTGGGGGTTTATATTCTGGATCCTAAAATTCTCAATTTATCCACAAGTCTACTTTCCTCTTAAGTATTTTATCTTTAGAGTAGCCTAAATGTTGCAAGGATGTTGGTACTGTAAATTACCAACTATTTTCTCTTTTGTAAGTATTGCTAGTGCTATCATTTGTTTTATGTTAAGAACAACAAAAGAGCAAAAGTCCATTGGCACATGACTGAAAATGAAAATTTAGTCATCTGTAAATAGAGGCCAAGAAAGATTTTTTTAAAAAAAATACAAAAACCATCATTTTAAAGATAGAGAAAAATGTCAGAAATTTTTCATTAAAATATCTCATAGAGACAAAGTTTACAAACTAGATTTAAAATCTGAGCCCTAGAAACAACATCCTGCACATTATGCATTAGATAGACCTCAACTTACAACCATTCATTTAATGACCTTCAAAGTTACAACACCACTGAAAAAGTGACTTATGACCAGTTTTCATTTACAACGGTTGCAGCATTCCCATGGTCACATGATCAGAATTCAGACACCTGGCAACTGGCATGTATTTATGATGATTGTAGCATCCTGATGTTATGTGATCAGGTTTGCAACCTGTGAAGTAAAGTCAATGGGGAAGCCAGATTCACTTAACAACTATGTTACCAATTTAACAACTGCAATGATTCACTTAACAATTGTGGTAAGAATGGTCATAAAATGGGGTAAAACTTACTTAACAGCTAGCAACAAAAGTTTTGAGCTCAATTGTGGTCATAAGTTGAGGAGTACTTGTATAGCAATAAATCAGAATGATGAGCTCATTAATAAATATTGTGGCCAGAAATACTTTTTGCAGAAATTTATTATTAGCTAACCAACTAATTAATGTGAATTTTGTTCAATTGTCTTTCAGTTCATAATATAATTCTGAAATATTTGTTCATTCCCAGATCAGGTCAATTAATCCTCAAAACATCCGTTATTAGCAGTCATAACTGATTATTCCATGTAAGATATTGCCATTATAAAATATACTCAGTGAGTATATATATAGAAATAACACTGTTTATATATATATAGAAATAACACTGTTTAAATCTGCAGTTGTGGTTCATCTGGAACAGTTGGAATGGAAAAATATTGTCCTTTGGGCTATTTTCACACATTTTCAACAAATTTAAAGTTCCAACTGTACATATCTTGCATCTCAAGTTTATTCTAAGCTTTTGAACTGTAAGCCACAAAATATCAGCTGTGGAGCAGATCTATTTTATTCTGCTCATTAGGACACTATTCCTATACTTTTAAGGCTAGATTTTCTAATTTGGGACATGTCAACCTCATTCATTAAAACCAATTCAAAGCATCTGACCTAGATAATGCATTGGAGTGACTGAAAACTCATACATAGATGCAAGAAGTGTATGCTTCTGAAGAGTCAAAATGTGTTAAGAGAGATATTTAGTTGTTGTTTCTTGGTATATAAAATGCCTTCTCTTCTGACTTCAACCATTCCAAATAGACAATAACTGGGTTGTCACATAGGACAATTAAACCATAATTGTTTGGTTTTCACTTGGTGTTATGTGAGACTCCAGGTACTATGATTTGTAAACACAATGGTTGAAATTAGCATTACCCAAAGTCAATGTTAATTCCCTACCTCTTAGGGCATTGTGGGTTAGCTATGCTAGTTAAGCAATTCTGGAAGTTGCCCTACTTCCAGAAGTACCTAAGTTGGAGAATTTGGTTTAAGTCTCCTGCTTATTGCTTTAATAGTTTTTAGTGGGTTTCTTATGTTTTTAGTTATTTTTATTGCTTTTGCATTATTTAATTATGTGAGTTGGGTGGCTACATGAATGGAACAAATTACTGTCATATATGAAATGCCTGCTGAATATTGTCAACTACTTTTTACTTTCACCCAAAGTTCGCATTAAAAGTCCAAAACTGGTATTAAAAACTACTCAACAGTGTAATGTTAGCCATTCTGTTTCCTCTGTGCTATATACTGTATGTATTGGAGTAACAGTATGCTTTCAAATTAAGTGATTTAGCACAACGAACAGCCTTTTTGTGATCATGGTCTGTATATTTTTGTTGTTGTTGTTAAACCATTTTTTGATTTCTGATGACTGCAGAAGTTACAAATGTGACACAAGAATGCGACTAGAAAAATTATGGTCAGAATCTATGAATCGACTTATGAAAGTCAGCAGGGTTGTTTGAAATAAAATTAGTGGATTCCACCAAAAGTTTAATGCACCTACAATTCTGCATCACTTTGATTGCCACTGTCATTCATTCATTAATATACTGAATTCAGAAATATAACTTCCTTAGAAATATGAATTAATTTTTGTGACAGGTACCTCACAAGTTAGATTTCTTCAAATGTGTACAGCTGAAAAAAGTAATAATTGTCGTCATCATTTACTACTCATGTTTGGGAGATAAAATACTTTGCTGTACTTGTCTTCAGAGAAAATATTTAATACTTTGAAAAACAATTTATTTAGACATTGCAAGCAAAGTCACTAGCTGTGGAATATCTAGACATGCTAAAATATCCAAGAGGAGAGCCAGTTTGGTGTAGCTTCTTAATGAAGCTGGTCTAGAAATCAGGAGACTACGAGATTGAGTCCTGCCTTAAGCAAGAAACTGAGTCATTCTCTCTCAGTCCAACCCAACTCACAGGGTGCTTGTTGTGGGGACAATAGGAAATATGTCTTGAGTTACTTATGAATAAAAGTGGGATAACAATCTAATAAATAAATAAAACGGGGCAGAGCACTCTCTTGTGAACTTATTTATATTTTAATTGCTTTAATAGTAATTAAGCTTTTGTTTTTAAGTGTTTGTTTTATTGTATACTACCCAGTCATATCCTACAAGCTAGGCTCCAGCGATATGTGGACCGAGAACTACCAGAAGTACAGGCAGGATTTCGAAGAAGCAGAGGAACTAGAGATCAAATTGCCAACATACGCTGGATCATGGAGAAAGCTAGGGAGTTCCAGAAAAACATCTAC
>JANHFJ010002418.1:97600-108157 GCA_032468195.1 Cerberus rynchops
CCTACTTGGATTGGAGAAGAGGGTGGCATGTGATGATTTAGGGGAAGAAACTTTGACTTTACTTTGGGTGGAGAAAATGCAGGAATTCAAATTCAGGTTTTCTCCAGATGTGCCAATATGATGTCTTCAATAGAATCTCATTCTAATGGACTTTATATCCTGAGAGTTTTGATTACATTGGGGATGTTACTTGGAACCCTGACACCATCCTACTATATACTAAACTTTAGTACACTAGTATACTAAACCATATACTTTCCATATTTATGAATAGTCTGCGAACGATTCTCTTAAAGGTATTAAAAATAAATATTTATAAATCAGAAGAGCTCTACTTTACTTTATAAATGGTACTTCAAATTTTCATACTTATCTATATAAGAAAAACTAACCATCCTTACAAATGCCAAACTTACACCAAAAGGTGAGGCTAGCCTCTGAATCCTAGAATGTTTTTTTTTAATGTGAGTTTGTTTTTACATTCCCACACATAGAAGGCAGGGAGAGATTATTTACATTACCCATTCTGCAGATCAACTACTTTAATAAGATCATACAACCTTTCAGACTATGAAGAAGATTAGTGCAACAGTACTAATGAGAAGTACAGTGCCCATGTGAATATGCATGTCCTAAATTCTCTGCTATCTGTGCTGAGGCAACTATGGTTTTGTGGTTGTTGTTATTCTAGGTAATTCACATAGCATCTGCATCGGAAGTATTTGGTTACCACAGATATTGTTTAGATCTATAAGATATGCATACAGATAGGATAAAAATCGGTAGCATGGAATCATGTTGCCCTCTTTAGCATGTCCAAAGACATATCCTTAAATTTTCAGTTGTCTGTATTTATTACTGCTTTTAATCTTCCTCATCTGGTTCATTCCTCTGCTTTAGCATTGTCTCGACCTAGAAAACAACAGAAAACAAAATATCCAGGGTTTCAGTCATTACTGATTCCTCAAATATAACAGTAATTACAGAAGACATCTTATGAGGATGAAGTCTATTTCAGACTTTACATGTTTGGTGCTGTTGCACAGTAGAATGTCTAATGAATGCAATTAACAATATTCATACTGTTTTGGGTTGCAGATAATGCAAAATTTTATGTAATTATCACAATTGTGACAATTACATCAAGTGTACTAATTGTGAGCTTTCCTGGACCAGCAAGAATTCAGGTCCTTATTATCGTATAATTGAACTACGGCAACTATGTGGAGCTGTTCTTGAAAACTACCCAGAAGTTTAAATTGATACCGCTTGCAGGAGTTTAGACTGACCCCTTTGAGATTTGCCTACATACCATCCTATTCCAGAATCTGCACTAATTGTCAGTCAGTTTTAAAACCTTGCTTCAAACTAAATCTGCCCACCCTATAGCATCTGCAGAGGCCTTGGACCAGAGCCTTCCCAATGGCTACATCCCTAATAAGAAGAAGTTGCCTCCATATATATGAACCATGTCTTCCCTTCTGAACTTCTGAAAATGGGGGAAAAAACCCATGGCTTTGGAAGAGAGTATTTAGAACGTTAGGTTTTCTTTTGTGATTTACCTTAGTTGGTTAGGACAGTGTATAGTTATCGTTGTAGTCTGATACTTTTAATCTTTATTTCAGTTGTGTATTGAAGGAGACTGGCATGGAAACACCAGTACCAGGGGTGGAATCCAACTGGTTTTGCTACCGATTCGGTGCGTGCACATGCACGCCAGCCGCACGGCTTCTAAACTACTTCTTTTCTGCTTTCCAGAGGCAGCTGGAGGTGGTTTTTGCTTACTGGAGGTGATTGGGAAGGCTGCGGAGGTGCGCAGAACAGTTTCAGATGAGTAAAAAAGAAAAAAAACTGAAAGGGATATAGGAGAAGAAAGAGCAGGAGGGCCCAAATGTTGTCAGGGTGGGGTGGGCGACACCAAACATCATCGCCGCTACCGGTTTGGCAGAAGCAGTGCGACCAGGCTGCATTCCACCATTGACCAGTAATAAATTCTTATTATTCATATATGCATACTGTAAAAATATTGTCCATCAAGGGATCATAGAAGAAGTTCAGCTGTCTCCTTACTGCAGGCCTAGCTTCTGCATAAATTAACACATCCATTTTCATTTCTAAAATGGCTGCCAGTTTGGTCTAGTGGTTAAGGTACCAAGCCAAAAATGAAGAGACTGTGAGTTAGGCATCAAAGCTGGCTGTACAACTTTGAGCCAGTCATTTCCTCTCAGCCTACATCAGCTTTGGCAACAAGCTGGTCAATCAATTCCTATCACAACCAACAGATCAACAGTTGGTTGACTGGGCGTGGGGGAGGGGAAAACAAACTTTGCATTGGCAAGAAAAATGCTATGGAGAAAAAAAAACATTTCTATGAAAAAAGAACATAGGCTGCAGAAAAGCAGTCAATTTATTCTGCTTAAGTCTCTTAGGATAAGAAAGAAAGAGTGGGAACTTTACCGAGAGAGCGCCAAACATAAAAATAAGGAAGGTTTTCCCGACTCTGAGAGCTGTTAAACCACAGATCGGTTTGCCTCCTGGAGTCATGGGTTTTCTATCATTAGAAGTTTTGGACAGTCATTTCATATGATCTGAGGATTCCTGCCCTAAACACGATGTTGAAATAGAAAACCTTCAAGTTCCCCTCAAATAATCCTATGAAGTATTTTCAATACTCTTACATCCAGTAGCATCACTGTATTAGGCCCCCTGCAGCCTTCAAAGGCCAAAATACTTGGAGGAAAAATGCCTCCAATCAATGCTTTAGAACACACCATAGGACATACTGTACACATTGTATTTGTATCTATGTAGGTACACTGATTAAAAATGTCATGACAAACAGGTTGGATTTGATTTAAATCACTACTAAAAAGCCTTCATTTAAATCAAGTCAATTTAAATCATAATTTTTAAAGAGCAACTGCCATCTCTGTCCCGCAGCAGCTCCTCCTCTGATCCACTGTTGATTCACCGACAGTCCCAATATTGCAGAATATACAGCCTCATGCTACATATCTAAGCTCTATTTCATGCTGAATAAACTAAATTATTAATGCATCTTAAATAGAAAACTATCTTTAGATAGATTTTTACTCCAAAAGTATTTTATTAAAATAAATTTGATAAAAATAAAAAAAATCCGATTTAAATAAAAAAAATCAATTTTTAATTTTTTAAAAAAAATCATCAATTTTTATCCACCCTGATGACAAATATTTTCTCCATATATAATTTACCTGATAGCAAGGTGGCTGTTTGTTAAACAAAAGGTATTTGCTAAGTATACCATCACAGACCTGCGGACCTTCCGGCGCGCCTTAAAAACCTATTTGTTCCAACAGGCCAGTCTGGCCTAGCATTGGGGTTTTTAAACTGGTTTTAAATTTTAAATTTTATAATTTTTCATATTTTAATTATCCACTCAATTGATTTCTTTTAATTGGTTTTAATTGTTATTTATTCATTGTTTCCTTTTAGATGGTTGTACACCGCCCCAAGTCCCTTCTTGGTAGAGGGATGGTTTATAAATCCAAATAAATAAAATAAATAATAATAAATAATAATTCAAAGGAACCTACCTTACTTCTCTTGTTCATATTGCCCATGAAAATATAATTATTCTCAGTGTTCTGATCTTTGTTGTCATAGAAATTCTTAATTCTTTACAATGTTGTCAAGATTTATACTCCCAGCAATCTTTCCTCTCAGGATTAATAAACTATTTATTTCTCCAGCATAAGTCCATCTTTACTGTATCTGTTCTTAAACCCAAGAAAACAAAACTGCATCATCTTCATTTCTTCACTATTGTGCTTATTTGTCATCTTAATATTCTACATTAACCTAGATTGTTCTTTTCTGTTGTTGTTGTTTTGCTTTCATAATAAGCCCTTATAAGTCTTTATTGTCATCTACCAAAGTGGTGTCATTTGCATATTTCAAATCACTTGGTGATTTATTTTTAGAGTATCCAAATAAGCAACTATGCATGGGAGGGAGAAAGTCTGGAATTTGTACCTAGTTTTATACCCTGAGAAATCCCAAATTGGTCATGCTGGCTGAAAATTAATGTAGTTGAAGCTCAACAAATCTGCTTGGCACCAAGTTTGGAAAGGCTGTGTTATATTATATACAGTACTATAGGACATGAATTTTTCTCCCACTAAACAGAGAACTAGGGGGAGATGATTCAGGGAACATATTTTTTCTCCATTGTCCCTTCAATCAATCCTGTGTTGCCTTATCTCGTGACAATGCATCCATAAAAAAAATGTCAGTCGTTGCAACTAGCCTGAGGAGCAGAACAACCAAGTTTTATTTCATATTTTAACACTTTGGAGTAAGACAGCAAGCAAGTATCCACATCTATGTTGAGATACTCAACCTATGGACATTAAAGGAGGATAACTACAAAAGGCATAAGCCTTTTGATCAGATTTGTTAGTCTGAAAAGATGCTACCAGACTTTTGATTTTTGACAACCTGCAGTATTGCATATGTATCAACTACTTAAATGTGGTCACGGAGAGGAATGAAAACAGGGCTTTGTTCTTAATTAATGTGTATTTAATAACCCTGTAGGATATATTATGCAATTGCAAGCAAAATTCACAGCTATTTATAGTTGAGTGGCTTAACTATAAATAGTTAACTAGCCCTTGCCTCCCACCTCCCCTATTAAGGAATTAATTCTAATCAGAATATTGTTAAACCAGTTCCTTCATTCTGCACTAATTCTCCATGTATTAATTGAAAGATACTTATTATTTGTTATTTACAATTTGTTCTGGGATGCTCATAGATGTAAATGTTGTGAACAAAATAGAACAATGCTTCTAGATCATTTTTCAACAAAAAATAGATTTCTATTCATCCTGATTTCTCCAGACATATTTGGGAAATCTGATCAATCAGGTAAATATTCTGAAAACTATGCAATAGAAAAGAAACCTGGAAAGCCACAAACAGCATTAAACAAATCAGTTTCTCTGCTAATAGAGAAACCAGTTGAGGAAATAGGGCTTCCATGTCCTTTTCTAAAGGCAGAGACTTCCATATTTTCTCAGATACTTGTTCTCTAGATTCACCTAAATTCCAGAAAACCTTTCTGAATATCATATACCTGGAGTGTACTTGGTTGAAGGAGGTTTATCTAATGCATAACATTAACCTGGTTCATAAAATCAGACAAAGAAATGTTTGCTATTTAACATTTATACGTACAATTTAAGTATATGTACATGCATTACCTATACAATAGGTCAATATTGGTAGGTTCTCCAAGTCAATCTTGATTCTTGATAATCGTAGGGACGGATGCTCACAGTTTTCTTGGCAACACTTTTGGAAGTGATTTGCCAGTACTGCCTTTTTAAAACAGGGGTGTCAAACTCGATTTTATTGAGGGACCCATCAGGGATGTGTTTGACCTTGAGGGACTGGGGTTGGGCATGGCTAGGGTGGGCATGGCCAGCTCAACGTCACTTGTGTTAGGGGCATCTGTGGGGGCCTGAGCGCTGGCAGAAGCATCGTGAGCCAATCCTTCACTGTTTCCAGACCGCCCTGCAGGCCAGATCTAAGTATCCTGTAGTCCAGATCTGACCCCCAGGCCTTGAGTTTGGCACCCCTGCCATAAAACTAAGGGAAAGTCACTAGGCTATAATTATTACTTCCATATTAGTATTTAGCACATGTATAGATGGAGCAAGATCTGATTCTTCCTGAGAGAGCTAGCCAAATATTTTTCACTAGATATCTGAAAACCAGATTACAAGTGGTGATCAGATTTAGCAATATTTTCACTTTCGAAATAATAGACAATACTTTCATTATAATATGGAACAGCTGTGTAAGAACTATCTTACATTGTGACATATCTCACAATGTCTCAGTGTAACATTACACTGGAGCAAACCATCATTTTTTTCCCTAACCGTGGCACTTCTAATACTTCTTTCTGCCATACATGCAGACATCAATAAAAGAGAGATTCCAATCCAAGGTATCAGCACTAGTGGAATCCCAACAGTGGACTACAATGATCATTGCCTCACCGGAAACAGGAAGGCACAATCACCTTCCTAGAAGCGTCTTTCAAAATCAAATTAGCCATCATCACGTCTTCATTGCAACGAAGATGGCAGAACATTCAGCTTATTGGCATTTAGTATCTTACAAAATGTAGCTTTTTTAAAACAAAAAGAAAAATAGATTTCCAAAATTGGTCTGAGTCAGTAGCTGTTTCAAAGTCACAATGAATTCCATCAAACTTTTGACCTTCCCAAAGGCTGCAATGTGTAAGTTGCCCTTGTAGTTCTATAGCCTTCTATAGTCTTCTATGATAGCCCTCATTTAGTCTAGAGGGACATCACTTTGGCCTATACATACATACATACATACATACATACATACATACATACATACATACATACATATTCCCTTTCTCTGGTCCCTGGATCATGAAATGCTTTTCTTCTTGCTTTTATGGCATGTCAAGTGGTGGGCTGTTGACCTGAACTGTGCTATCTCTCTGAGTGATCTGATTAACATATGGGCACACTCTGCCTCGCCCCAACAGGAAATCAATTTGAAAGGCAAGACAAATATTATTTGCTCCCTTCCCATCTGCTGTGATATGTGAACATGTCTGCTTTCAGCAGCAGGAGAGGTATATTGATTGAGGGTATTTATAGCACAGGCATCACTATCAGCAGAGTTATCAAAGGACTATAGGAAGCAGAGTTTGACCCTACGGGCTGTTTAAATCAGCAGCCGCTTCTAAAAATGTTGGATTTCCTTATCCAAGGTGACAGCAATACTATTTCATGTCATGCTTTAGAGATACTATTTCCTGTCTGTTGTCTACTTAGGGTTGATGGCAACTAAATTAAATTGAACTATTAGGAGTCTCACGCCTCTCCTTCTTTAAGCAATGGCCCTGCTCTATTTCCAGGCTCCTGTTGACCTTGTATGTCCACAGGCTTTTATCAATAACAGTGCCAGATCATGTGGGTCTGTACTGCATCTCACACTTCAGTTTGCTACAAGGACATACCATGTGCACTTGTTTCTTAAAGGGAAAGACTGCTGGGACACAAATTTGTATGAGTGTCATGCCCTGAGAAGACTACATCTCAGATTTGTAAGGTCAGGAGTGCCAACCTGGAAAAAGGACAACAGGTCATTCCCATATTTCTTCAGATGCATCTATATCATTTGTGTGTGTGTGTGTGTGTGTGTGTGTGTGTGTGTGTGTGTGTGTGTGTGAGTGTGTGTGCTTTTTAAAGCAATGCCACTAATTCCTTTTCAAATCTACAGTTTTTCCAGTCATAATGTACCATCAGGCTTAAATGTATTGTTTCATAAAGTATCTCCCAAAAATGAGAGGAGGAGGAGGAGGAGAAGGAGAGAAGGAGAAGGCGCAGGAGCAGGAGAAGGAGGAGAAAGAGAAGGAGAAGGAGCTTCCCTCATTTTTTGCCAAAAATAGCTTCTCCTGGTATTTAATTATATAGTTCAGAGAATACTTTTTGAAGTCTCCCCCCAATCAAGCTTGAGTTCTAGTAATTCAATGGATATATCCCTGTAGTTTTATTAGCAGCAATATGAAAACGATATGTCATTTCCTTCTTTCAGAATTACTTTTTATACACACACAAACTCCCTCCATCTAACCTAAAGATTCTGGATTTCCTGATAGTACATTTTCCATCCCCAAAACTAACCAGATCCACCCCTTACCTTTTTTTCTAGATCAGCCAAATCAACAAGTTGCTGCCACCTGCTGTGGATATTTTAGATTATTTTTCCCCCAAACAAACTTTTCATTATTAATTTCTTTACTGAAATATTAAGTAATATTTAGGGATGAAGTGTCCATTGATTTTAAAAAGATCCTTCTTCTCTTATGACTCAGCTACTTTACTAATACAACGCATACAACATGAACATCAAATTGATGCTCATGATATGTTTCATTAAAATATAATCAAATGTACAACTTTCAGGCCATTTTGACGGCATCATAAGTTCAGTTCCCAAGAACATAGAAAAAAAAATTGTAGAAGTCAACAGCTTTATCCATCATTATGTTTTGCCTGTTTTTTATATACTCAGAGCCCTCTGCAATTGTGAAGAAACTATTATTCCTTCCAGGTCCAAGACATTCAGGATGGTTCACTAATTGTCAAAGCTTTCAAAATATTTAGAATACTAAGGGAAGAAAGATTTTTTTAAAAAAGCCAATGCTATGGAAAGCATCTTGTTCCCTTTACTTTTCCCCCTTCAATGTACAGAGAACAGAAATTAGGCAGTAATTGGAAGTCTTCACATCTGGAAAAGCATACATCTGGAAACCATCACTCTAGCTGAAATTTTTGCAAGTTGAATAAAGGTCCTTATCAGACTTCCGCTCTCAAAATTCCTTTCAACTACCTTTTTTTTTTATGAGTCCCTTCTTTTTAAGTTATATCCACTTCTATTTTAGACCCCATAGCATTGGACATTACTATATATCAGTTACTTTTCATGAAAGAAGTATTGTAGTTGCTTTTTGAAATATATTAGTCTAACCTGACCCACTATATTATTATCTAACAGGGCTCCATATCAGTGATAGCTAGGTGAGACTTCATTCTAAGATATGAGATATTAATAGGGAAACTTACATTTATACTGAGTATGACCATTGGCTCATCAAGCCAGTATAATTAATTAATTAGTTCACTATTATATAAAATTATAATTTGTATGCAGGAAACAATATTCCCATCCTTAGTTAACATAGTCTTTGAATACCTGATGCTATGCAGTAATTTTTGTTGGAGACTTCCTAGGCAGTTGAAAGCTATCAAATCATGGGTTAAGTGATTGGAATATACTGTATATGTGAATCAATATTGAAAGCCCACTTTCTGGCATGTACCTAACCTTAATAAAAATTTCAGATATGTGCAGTTAAGTCTATCTATGCTATTGAAATTATAATTTCTCTAAGAATTATCTCAATCTCAAATTCACACATTAAGATTAATATTGGATTCCACACATAAGATGTTGATCACAAAGTAATTGGCACCCTATCTTTATTCAGCTCATGTCTTGGTAAAGAAAAATGCTATATGCTAAAATCACTACAATAGAACCATCAGATGCTGATTTACAGATGTATTCTGTGCAACCAAAATCAGAAAGAAATCTATGCAAACAAAGTGCTTGATATATTGTATCATAGTGTGCAATGATGCCATGGAATTATTTGATGTTTCTACCAGTTGAAAAAAAATCCTGTCAAGAGCCTTGCACTGGATTTGTCGAATCCAAAACTCTTGACTGCCCAAAATTGTTGTTGTTGTTGTTGTTGTTGTTGTTGTTGTTGTTGTTGTTGTTGTTGTTGAAATTTGTTTGCCACCCATCTCACCACAAGGTGACTCTAGATGGATTAGAAGTTTCACAGTGGCTTCTGGTTACTATTCTGCTGTTATTTGCGCAACTGTTAGTAGAATATCTCCACCTATTGCCCTCTGTTGGAAATAATCCAACAGATGAATATGTACTGTACATTGATATTTGCATGGTAAGGTGATCTTCAGAATTCCATGTTAATTGTGATTATTTTTGTCCATGGAAGGCTGCTTTCGCATGTGTGCCAAAATAATTTCAGTAGGATAATTATGTCAAAAGTTCCATGAGCTTCAGAACAAGCATGAATATAGTCCAGAAAACAGTATATTTTGATCATTTCTAACTGAACAGTCCCTGATTATGTAGCTGTTCAATGACCATTATTTTCATATTTTATATACATCTGCATAAATTTCTAGTGCTGCTATATAAATCCGATTAATAAATAAATAAATAAATAAGAAATATAAATTAGAAACATAGAATTACTATAACACTTTATATAACTTTTCAAATCTTTTTTAAATATGCCTTTCCAGACTAGCTATTTGTTTTTTCTTATAGCTCATCAGAGTCTTTCCTTAAAAGTTGGGTGTCAGATATCCTGAAGATCTGTGCAGCTTCAGAGCATAGGAGGGGGAAACAGGGGGAGAGGGCAGAGAACTGACTCCCCCTCCCCTTTTAGGACACCTTAATCCACTGCTGCCAAAAGGATGGTAATAATGATCACAGTGTAATTATAGAACGTTGATTGACCAATCGTGCCTGGACTTGTGACTCTGTAATCCCATGTAATTCTCACCACAAATTACCTTTTTGAACATCGGAACACTGAAGGTTCAAGAAATACCAGACATGCTTTCCCAAGCTCGATGTGTGTTCCTTGTTCAGACAGAGGGCATTTCACAGGAGTCAGTGGAATAGAAATATAAACAAACCTCTGTGCCCTGAGCAGGCCTCTGGAATGCCAAACACCTCCTCCTGCTTTCTGTCACCAATACCTGCACCTCTGTGGGCCACCACTGGTGGCTACAGCTTTTAAATTGTGTGTTGGGTCTCCAGTGATTTATCCCTCCCCCCTTAATCTTGAGGATTCCCAGTGAACAACTTTGCCTTACTCCTGGAGTATTATATATTCTCCCTGGGAGGAAGGCTGCT
>JANHFJ010002419.1:17187-28656 GCA_032468195.1 Cerberus rynchops
GAGTTGGTAGTGGCCGTGCAGTCATATGTATATAGGGAATACAGTAAGGGGCTCAGGACGCAGCCCTGGGGTGCACCAGTGTTGAGGGTGAATGAAGTTGAGACGCGTCCATCTCCCCCGCCATGCAAAAAAAGCCTCAAATGGATCCCACCTCTCCTTCCTTCGGCCACCCCTGGACGGTCTCCCCAAAAGGATGAAGTGCAAGAGAGGGATTATTTTTCAAAATCGAACTAGTAACTAGTTCGGCGGCCCGGATTTACAAGCCCAACGGGCTGCATGTGGCCCATGGGCTGTAGTTTGCCCATGTCTGCTAGGCCATCTTTATGTAGAGCAACATTTTATTTTTTTCAGATCCTCAGAGAGTTCATTGCCATGAGGTGCCATGTTGAATTTCCAGTGACCAGTATGAGAGAATGAGAGCAATAACAGCAAATTTAACATACCTGCTTCCTCTTCACACCTGAGACCTTGTATCATTAACAAGTCACATGACACCAGGGAGGGAAAATGGCCACTAGAGCCTCATTTAGACATTATCACTTAAGTCTGTACTTTTGTTGCCAGCAGTTTAGACATTAATGGCTGTGTTGTGTTATTTTGAGGGAACAGAACATTTACACTGTTATACAGCGATATACTCACTACTCTTGCAAAAGAAACCTAAGATTCAAGAAGATCATAGGTTGAATTATTTTCATGGGCTACAAATTATTTTCTGTCCCTATTATCAAATCTGAAAATTCTTTGATTACAGATAACATATCATAAAGGTAAAGGTTTCCCTGACCAGTTGTGTCCAACTCTAGTGCTCTGTGTTCTTCTCAGTTTCTTGGCCAAGAGACCCTAGCATTGTCCAAAGATATTTTCTGTGGACATGTGGCCAGCATAGCTATACAACAAAGGGCCACAGAATGCTCTTACCTTCCACCAATGTTGTACCTGTTAATCTCTTGTATTTGCATGTTTTCGAACTGCTAGGAAGGCAGAAACTGGGGCAGGAATGGGAGCTTACCCCATGCACAGTGCTTCGGTCTAGAACCCAAAGGTCTACATATTAATCTGGCAGCTTTCCAACTGATAAGTTCAGCACCTTTAACCACTGAACCATCATGGCCCTTATCATATAACGTATCTGAATTTATCAATTTTCAGCTAGTTGCACACCCCTCATGAAATGTAAATCTAACATAAAAATGGTATAATTATAAAGGAGACTAAATAAGTCCTTTATTCTTACTTCAGTTCAGATAGTTGATTCTGGAAAAACCAATGTATCCAATTAAAGAAATGTTCCAGCTTGCATTAAAAAGTAAACTTGGATGAATGCAATGAAAATAGAGTTCTGTTACCCTTAATAATTGAAAAACAACTATTATTATTATTTCAACCATAATGATAACCATTGCTTAAAGCAAGGTAACACTGCTGAAATCTAAAAATCATGTTTTTTTTAGTATTGATCATTTTTTAAAATATTTTTATATTTTTAAAATAAAATATTTCATATTTTATTTTCATTCAATAAAAAGCTTCAAAACAATATTGCTAGACATTATACATATTCACTTTATATTTAAAACTACAGCTTCTATATATTTCTGTGTGTATAAAGATTGAAATATCAATCTTCATAAATGCAAACATTTCATTTATTTGGAGTCTTTTTCCCCATCTTCCAATTACATTCTCTGTAAGTACATTCTACAAGAGACAAATTATTATTTAAATGTATTTGCAGTTCAGAGTTGTGTTAAATAATTGCTTACAGAAATGTATTATTTAGCTGCGTGCTATTTTTCTGCATTAGAATTAAACAGTAACTGTTGCTATATCAATAACAGTAAAACCTTAGCAAACTAATGTCAACATCACTTGGCTTGCCATTATTATTATTTCAAAGTAAATGTATGTCTCCATCTATCTCTTTGGTAGAATGGAAATGAGTCATTTTTATTGTGATGGAACTCCCAGTATTAAGAAAATGTGGGGGGTTTCTATACTTTAAATTACCATTGTTTAATGGCATATTGTACTGTTGTGTTGTGTTGTGTTATATTATATTGGATATGATGTTTATTACATTACCAAATCAATCAGTAGCATCATTAATTTAGAATGTCTGATAGGATGGAACTCTTTTGATTGTGAAATTATTTTTAGAAACATATTTGGATATTAAAAAACTAGATTGTAAAACGAATTCTTTAAAATAGAATTTCTTCTTCACCACTGAAACATATTTTCCTAAGACGATTACTCACATATAAATAAGAATAAAAATAAATACATTTTGCTTCCTTGATTTAATTTAATATATATATGCACATGTATAATATAAGGTTATAGTCTTACTCCTTGTTTCAAGTGATTTGAACAAGGAAACAAATTTCAGATAAGGAACCAAATTTAAAAGAAATTAAAGTTAATATACATTCTTAAATTCAAAATACAGTATACAATTTATGTTCCAAAGTTACAAAGTCTTTGGAACATTAATTTTCTCCATTAAAATGGCAGTCTTTTGTGTCCTAAGGGTATACTCAGTATACCTACTGAGTGCAACCATTGTGCCCAATATTCTTGAACCATTGTTTTTTATTGACATCTATGTATACATGCAGACATTCCTTACATATATGGACATTTAAATGCATGCACAGAGTGTAATAGTTGAAATTTAAAACAGAAGAGAAGGAAATTGAAACTTAGGGTTTATTGTCATTGCCAGTGAAAATAACCATTTTAAGACGATGTTTTTTTTTTCCTCCCAAGGTAAAAAGGCAATGAGCTTCTTTTGCAGATAACTAATTTGCTAATCTACAATCTGAAAACTTTGATAATGGGGATGTGAGAGAAAATACCTGAGATATGGCTGACGGGAGAGAAGCAGGATAAAAATCAGAGGGAAAAAGACAAAGGAAATATATGCAAATGGTGAATACAGTATAAATGGAAGGCTTCATTCAATTTGGTGATAACTATGTCACTAATCAAAATGAAAACTGCATAACAAATTGTATATTAATTACATAATAAAGATCTAGTGAGTGGTTTCTATGAAATTAAAAAACACTTCTAAATATTAATCAAACTTTAAGAGAACCATTTAGCATTCTCAGAATAAAGCACCTGCAATTTGTAAGTGAAAAAATAATTATTAAAGCTTATGAGTTGCAGAGGATGCTTTGATTACTTTGGGACATTTCCCCTCTTCAGATTCTTGTAATCAAGTTAATTATTACATGCAATAGCTTCTATAAAGAGAACATATATTAGAGAATATCTATTATTTTGAAATTTGGATTTTTAAAACTAATTTGGCTCCAAAGTTCTTGTCCTTCTTTGAGCCAAATGTCATCTATATAATGCTTTAGGTTTATTTTTGCTTTAGCTTTACAAATATTTTCTTCTATCAACATCAGCTTTATGAAAAAACTGATCAAGTCTATGCTGGCTTTCAAAGATAAGAGACGAATATGCTATTTTAACCTATCAGCCCAAAACTAATGAACTCTTCGGTCATAAAAAATACATCATTAATAAAAATTATCCATAATATTTAAATACATCGTTGGCTGAAACTACAGCTATAAAATCAACAATATATTTCATACAATATACTGTAACTTCTGCATTAACTGTTTAACTGCACAAGAAAATGGTCTTTGATTTATCTGCCTCAGGATCAAATATGCTTTGTGAGATATTGCAGAAATTATTGTCCACTAATGTGGTAACAATTTTTATAAGGATCAAATTTCTGTATGCAAAAAAGGTTTCTTGAGAGAGAATATATATTCTCTCTCAATATATTCAGTCCTATATGAATTTCTGTAGGGCACATTTCATTACTTCATTTGCAGCTCCAGTCTACTTTAGCACAATAAATAAAGGCAAAAGGACAGAGTAAAAGGATAAAATCAATGTCAAAATATAATAGAAGGCTCTATTTCAAATGACCATCATACTTAAAAATAATGAAATACTGATCTTATTTATTAAAAAATATGCATAAATTACTATGTTCATATTACATTCATATTACATTTTATGCTTCACAAGTTTCAAAATAATGAATTAGTAAAAATATTTTCAAATAGAAGAAATAGAAAAAGTTTTCAAAAAACCTGAAAGCCATATGTTATCATCAGATTGTTAATATGCATGGCAATAACATTATTTTAAATCATATTTTTATTACATTATTATTCCTACTCTTAAGTAAGGAAATAGTGGCAAGTATTTTGGATTCAGGAAGCATACAGTACATATATTTTATAACACTCTCCCCAGGTAAGTATTGTTTTTGTGCAATCAAAAATTTGGCATTCATTAAGTGGACAAGAGGGTAAGTGATAACACATGCATGATGGTGAAATCACACAAAAATTGTGACTTATATATTAGCATCAGAAATTCTGATGCAAGAGTATAATTGCAGCATTTGTATGATCAACCATATATTCTGATTGACCATTGCTAGTTGCTGTGCATGCTGTTGTATATTTGCATTATTCTATAAAAGCATAGACATTATTAATACCATAAAAGTCACTGAGAGTTGGGCAGCACACACTTTTAGTAAATTGTTATTATTTTATTCCACCAAGTCTTAGCACCTTCTGATTTACAAAGCTTAAAAATAAAACTAGAGCAATTAGAAATCAGGGCTACAGAAAGACTACAGATCACTTGGTGTCATAAATACCACTAAAACACTGTTTAGTTTGTCATGCCTAGTTAATTTATTGTTCAATAGTCTAACAAAGGAAATAATTAGGAATTCCTTCTAACAAAGGAAGTTAATTTAAAAAGAAATCTACAGGCATACTAGAATTTTATAACGGAATCTGATAATTTAACTAAAAACCAGGATGAAAAGATGTTTTCAATAAAAAAATTATAAGAGAACCTTATGTGGTTGCCTGTTTCTTTGTTCGTGGAGATAAAATACAATTAAATTTCAGCACTAATACTTGGCATAATGAATATCCAAGTCAACAAGACATGTAGTTTGAGGTTGTTTATTGTAGAACAAAGGCAATTATTATCTAAGTGGCAATGATGTATCACTTGTATGTGTTGGAGGTGTTTGTCAAGCCTGAAATAGGAAGCAAAAGGAATTAACTCACAAGTCATTTCTGTGAAAGGTAAGATCAATAATTTATGTGAATTAGTTAAGGAAGATTCCAAAACACTATAAAACCTCACAGGATGAGCACCAGAGAGCTAAGGAGGCAAAACCATAGTGCCAAGGAAACTTAAAATGCATCCCTTTTCTTCTTTAATCTCAAAAGAAAATATCTGTAGGTCAGGTTTGTTTATATCTGCCTGTTTGTCTGTTTATCTTTCTAACTCTCTAGCAATCATCTTATTTTACTATTAAATGTTTATCTTCACAATGAGAAAACATACTCAGTGGAAAGACAATTCATATAGATTGTGATGTTTTATTATTAATATGAGAAATATAATTGTTTTAAGACTTTTATTTCCCAGTGGTTTAGTCTACTGATTTCATTATCATCAAATTACTAATACAGTATTAAAATAACTATGGAGAAACACTGGCAAATGCTTAGACATGTGACTAAATTTAAAACATCTGTTGAGCTTTATTTATAAATTATTGGTGAAATATGACTCAGAAGTGAAATGTTAAAGATTGTATGAGTGCAAATTTAAACACAGTCATATACATAATAATTGCATTTTCAATTAAATAACATTAATTTTACACCACATTTTATTATTCATAAATATAAGAATATTCTAATGTAATAATTTTAGTTATATTAATCCTAATTGCTAATATGAATTGTTCTTTTTTTAATTGCTAAAAATATAACATTCACATTAGATCATTCTTTTGAATTATTTTTATTGACTACTTTAAATAAAATAAATAAACAAATATAAAACAAATCATGAAAAAAGAATTAAAATAAGATAATACAGATGAATAAAACAGGGATTTAAAAATAACTTGGAGATTGTAGCTATCTGATATATAGAACTTAGAACTATCATTATTAGTTCTAAACGGAGTAATATATCGTTTACCAACACTTTAAAAAAGGCCTATTAAGCTGGAGCTGAAAGTGAATATGTCCAGCACAATATCAACCATAAAATTAATCATAAAATTACATTTATTTATTCTGGATGGTGTACATTAAAAATTTAATATTGTAACAAGCTCGATATTTATTTATTTTTATTTATTGATTCATCAAATTCATTTGCCATCCATCTTTCAGTTCAAAGGGTCTACTATTATGAATAAATAGGTACCTAAAAAATTGAATTAAAATTTCTATGCAGAAATAAACCCAAATTTTGGATGTGGGTAATGGTTTAAGAATGAATTTACAGTTTAAATTTATGTTAAATTTAAAGTAATAATTCAGTTATTCTAGACACCAGGGCATAGTAGTAAGTTTTTCATCAAAGGGAATTAACAACCTTTCCAATAAGAAACACTTATATATATATTGCTTATTCATTGCTTCAGGTTATATATTGTTAGTAAAGTGGAATCAGAATGTCATAGTTTGAAGCAGGAATTCATCTTTTCAGATTTGCTTCATTTTAATATGAAAGATTTTTTAGAATTGTTGAACTTTACAGCATAGCCATCAAACAGGAAAAGAAAAGGGGCATTTGTCTTACCTGATACACTTCTTCTCATTGTGCTGAGAATAGAATCCAAGAACGGGTGTGTCTCCGTCAGTAGATCTAAGACTGAGCCAATCAAAGGAGTACTACTTCTGTCTGCTAAGCCCAGTTATTTAGGGAAGGAAGGTTGATTGGCTGCGTGAGCTCCTGTAAGAAATAACTTCTACCTCCAATGATTATTACTGAGAGAAAAGGCACAATGGGGTGGGTTTGGATTCTATTCTCAGCACAACAAGAAGGAGTGTATCAGGTAAAACCAATGCCCCTTCTCCATAGTGCTGAGGAATAGAATCAAATAATGGGACATACCAAAGCTGGCAGTCCTATGGACAGGCCCTTATTCAGGTCTACTGTGCCTCCACAGCCTGAACAAAACATGCCGGCTGAATGCTGCATCAGCTGAGGCAAAGGAATCTATCTTGTAGTGTCCAGTAAATGTAGACCATGTAGCTGCCCTACAAATTCCTCAATGGTCGCCTGTGTCAACCAAGCTGCCACAGTGGCTGCACTCCTTGTTGAGTGTGCAGTTAGGTGTGAAGTTAGCTGCAACTGTTGGACCTGATAGGCACTAGATATACATGCCTGGATCCAATGGCCTATCATGGTCGATGTGACCGTGATGCCTAATTCCCTGGGAGGAAGGCTATAAATAGAGATACAGATTTTCTGAATAAAGTTGTTTGTGTGATATATATTTTAAGATCTCTGTGAACAACTAGCATGTGTCATAACTTCTCTTTGTCATGTGTTGGCCATGGACAAAAATCCAATAGGATCAATTACTGGGCCCTATGAAATGATGTGTTAACCTTTGGGAGAAAGGAAGGATCTAATCTTAACACGACTCTGTTGGAATGAAACATGTGTAAGTCTTTCCTAACCAACAAGGTAGCCAGTTCTGAAATGTGTCTGGCAGACATGATTGCCACTAAAAAGGCTACCTTCAGTGACAGAAGGCATAAGCTAGCTTCTCAGAGCAGTTCAAATGGAGCCCTGGTAAGGGCCTTTAATACCCTGGGCAAATCCCACATAGGGAAACTGTGTATTGTTTGTGGTCTGAGGTTAGAAGCCCCTTGAAGAAAGGAGCGGATGGTGGGATGCCCCCTTGCTGGTTAATATGAGCCTTAGCAGCTACACTGTCCATCAGAATTAAAATATATAGACTGCACTCTGATGCTTAAAGTGTCAGAGCACCAGGTGAATGGCCCAGAGCTCTAACCAGTTGTTTCCTGAGAAGACCACTGACCCTGGGTTATGAGTGTGTTGAGGTGCACTCCCCACCTGAAAAGGCTAGCATCTGTAGTAATGGATATGCAGTCTGGTTCTCTAAATGGGCAGCCTCTCTGAATAGCCAGTGATGTCCACAACTGAAGGAACAGAGGACTCATGGTGAAACCAAGATTTTGGTATATGCATTGCTGCGACCTACCCATTGAAATGGTAGCAAGAACCATTGTACAGGCCTTGCATGCAATCTTGCCCACAGGACAATGCCGATGCATGAGATCATCATGCCCAGCAATTTCGAGAGTTGTGCTACAGGAACTCTAGGAGAACCACTAACCTCTCTTATATAGGATCCAATATTCTCTTGCCACTCTGGTGCTAGAAATATCTGACAGGAGATGGTGTTGATAACTGCCACAAGGTGCTGTATATGGTAGGTTCAGGGTGACTCTTGGCCATATTGATTAGAAAGCTATGAGCCCTTAGTGATCCACTGCTACCTGTACATCCCTGATTGTGTGCTGGTGTGACACAGACTGGATGAGAATATCATACAGGTAGCATTGGATGTGCATGGGGAAGGATATGAGTTGAGCACAAATTGGAGCTAAGATTTTAGTGAATGTTCTGGGGACCAATGAAAGGTCAAAAGGCATTGCTCTATATTGAAAGCCTTCATAGCCTATGAAACAGAACCTAAGGTAGCATCTGTGAGAATTGTGGATAAGGATGTAGATAAGGAGGGTATCCATTTTGAAGTGGTGGTATTTAATATGCACATTTAATCTCTTGAGGTCTGGAATGTCTCACCATCCCCGAGGCTTTGGGAACTATAAAAAGAATGGAATAAAACCCTTGCCCATTTCAGTTTGAGGAACAGGCTCAAGGAACCTGCTCCCCTGAAAGGCTCCTGAGGCAATCCTCCATTCTGCCCTCATATGGATTTGCCAATGGTGAAGCCACAAGAGATGGCAGGAGGTGACCATTGACGCCATGGTCCTGGAGGTGAATCTCACAGTGTTGAGAGTAGCATCTGCTGAAAATTGGGTGGCAGCTAACACTTTATTGAGATCCTGCTGGAGCCTGGCATTGCCTGGTGGCATCTAACCTTCATCTTGTGGAGCCAGAGCAGTGTAGCTCTATTAAAAAAGGTGGCAGCTGAGGCCACCTGAATCACCCAGGCTGCAGTCTGAAAGACTGTACCAAGTACAAGTTCTCCATGCTTGTCCTCTGATCTAAGGCTCTCTGCTGTATCCCCCAAGACTAGGGAGGAAGAGGCAAGATTCACAATTGATTCCTCAACAGATGGGACTTGTAAAATCTCATAGAGATCCTTGTCTGCCTGATAATATTTTCTATCAGAGGAGGTGAGCGTAGCCTGCATGCCAGGGCGGATTATTTCTTAATAATGTCCAAGACCAATTGAGGCATTGGGACCTCATCATTTTTCACCACTGAGGAGGAGAAAAGGGTGTGGGGCCCTGTGTACATGGCAGATGATGCCAGCAGGGTTGAGCCCAATGCTATGGTTGCCTTTGCCTTATTTAAGAGGAATTTGAACACCTCTGGGGGAAACAATCCAACAAATGCTGAAAGTTCTGGTGTGATCTCCTCATCATCTGACAATGCAGAGTCTCTGTGCTCATTGCCTAGCAATGAATCTCTTCTGGGAATAGATGATGCGTATGAACGTGAAGTGGGCCTGGAAAAGGTACCCTTTGAGGACACCATGGAGAGGCAATCTTCCAGGTTTGGGCCCAGTTGTAAGGGCTGGGTCACTGAAGGCTGCACTGCAGGCCTGCAAAACCTTGCACTAAAGCCTGGGCTATCATGGCATTGAGATCTGAAAATGCTCCCTGTGGCCTCTCTTCACTTCAGAAGCCAGCAGCCATTGATGTAAAGGTGGCCTCAACAACTCTGTACCTATCAGGAAGGCTGCCTTTCTGTATCCAAAGGGAGAGCTTTCTCAGAGGAAAGGGTGAGATGAGCTGGGTTAGACACCAGGGAATCAGGTGGGACTTGGGCTCCCCCTGATTGCAAACATTTTTCATCGCTAGAAAATTCATTTTCCAGGGCTCTGTGCCTGCCGGAGGCAAATTTATCCTCAGATCTGGGCCTATGAGGTTTGCCTTTATGAGGAACCCCTTTGGAGGAAAATTTAGAACTTCTGTTACGTTTCTTTTTCCCCTGAACCAAGGAAGTGGCCTCCTGGGCCTGATTAGACTCCATTGCCTCAGCCTGCAGTCTTGGATTATGAGCCATTAGGTAATTTATCTCTGACTGGCTCCTGTGGATGGGAGGAGACTAAGAACTGTTGGAATTGCATTAATCTTCTGCCCAGTAACAAGGGTTACAGTTGAATCTGCTCAGCAACTGAGGGAGAAGTTCTGTTCTTGCTAGGAGGGATAGCTAATGAGCATGTGCAGCAATGACACACAGAAGATAGGGAGAGAATGGATTCATTCCAAAGGCCCTAGAAGGGCATAATTAGGCAGAAATAAGCTGTCCTGTCCTGTTAGTCCCAGGGAAAGCTCAAGGGACTTTGAAAGGGAGTTTCACCTGCACTGTTAGACAGGCCACAGTTACTCACCGCTCTTCACCAGATGGGCTCAGCTGTGGTCAGTGCCTCAGTGACCCTTTCATTGCATGCCTGAAGCGCTCTTGGCTGAGGGCCTGCACTAAACTATCTCCATCCAGAAGAGGCTGGGGCATTAAAGTGATTCCTTATGGTCAAGGACCTGCTGCTGCTTGCCTCAATAATCTTTTGTTGCATGCCTGAAGAGCTCCTGGCTGAGGACCGTGCTAAGCTATTTCCCATCCAGGAGAGGCTGGGGCATGAAAATAGTTTCTTATGGTCAAAGATCTGCTGCTGTTAGCAACCATCCCCTTCAGGGAGCCCCAGAGAGCCTGATGGCTCAAAGCAAAAAGGCCTGATGTGTGTCTGGCTTAAAGGCTGACAGCCGCGCTTGCTCTGGCAGCAAGGAAGTCTGTATAATTGGCTGCACGTGAGCTGGCAGCCTGCTGTGCCTAGAATGAAAGCCCTGGGGGGCAAAGACAAACTTTCCCCAGTCTCAATGAGGTTGTGGGCCTCAGAGATTGTTGTATGGTTCTCTCCAGCCAGGGAGGCCTCGCCCAATGATCTGAGCTTCCTACCAGCTGGTAGAAGCAAGGGCAGAACATTTAGTTGCTGTTTAAAATAATTTTATGGCTTTGAATAGAATCCAAGAAAGGAGCTCAAAAACTCATATCTGAATATTTCTGACTAAGCCAAATAACTGGGCTTATCAGCACAGAGGCAGGACTCATTTGATTGTCTCAGTCTTAGATCTACTGATGGAGTCATGCCCATTCTTGGATTGTGTATGTGTGTGTGTGTGTTTTCGTAGATTTTCATGGCTCTGTTCAGGTCTTTTCCCATGTAAGTTTGAGAGTATCTTCGCAACCTTTTGGCAAGGTCTCCTTCACCATCCTCAGGCTTGTGCCTTCTCTTCGTGCCAGTGCAAGCAGTGTGTGATCGGAGCTGCCATCTTTCTATAAATACTGGTGGGGGGGCATGGTGTGCTG
>JANHFJ010002422.1:25476-37684 GCA_032468195.1 Cerberus rynchops
GGAAAGGAAAGGAAAGGAAAGGAAAGGAAAGGAAAGGAAAGGAAAGGAAAGGAAAGGAAAGGAAAGGAAAGGAAATCACTGAATGAGGACTAAATGTATGTTTGACATTTCAATAAATTCATTTGCAGATCTAAATTTGGCATTTGAACAGTGTATCTGTGATAAATGCATCCTTTCTGATATGACACCCAAGTCACTTGCCTGTAAGATGGATGGTTATGTAAATTGGATAAATAAATAAATGCATAAATAAAGTAAAATAATTAAGAAACAATCAGTCCATTGCCAGGAAGAAAGAAATTAACACTAGTGAGGAATACATGCTTAACTATTATATGAACAATTGCCTTAATGTTCTTGCTAGTGGAAAAGTATGCATACAGTACTGTTGTGATGTATAACATTGTACATGCTACTCAACAATAATCCAGATTTTTTGTTTTTTGAACGTTAGAGGTTTGTTTATGGAGGGTCTTATTTTGTGATTTGTATGTTCTTTGTAATGTTCAACTGAGCACAAAATGATATTCTTGGGGCTGTTTGCTCAAAACATCTCAAGAAAGCATTTGACTGTTTTCTTCATGAGTCTAAGTTACATTCTTTGTAATTTGATATTTACCATAGGTTTCTAGTTGTGCATTGTTAAACCACCTTGAGTCTGCTTATTTATATGGCTAGTCCGTTTGCAGAGAAAATTTGAATTCACTTGATGATATTTTGATGTAATGAAATAATTGATATTTTTAACAAAAGAGTATTCTCTTCCATTAACGTGGACTACATTCTTGTATTTCCAAGGGATTTGTATGCGTAAGTATGAAATGAAACAACACCAATGTATATTTACAAATCCTTGTGGGAGAAGAAACCAGTAGAAATAATTTTGGAATATATAACCACGCTTAAAATAAACTTCTGAACAGAAACTTGAGAGTTGAAACGTACATTTAGTTCTCCGAGTGGAGTAAATTATAATCTCTGTTCAAGAAAGTTAGAAACCAACTGAGAATCTAGTCAAGTGTCTTTTTTCTTCTTTTAATCTTCATTTGAACCTCATCTGAAATGAATGTGTTATGGATGAGCTAAGATGCATTTTGGTGAACGAAAACGCTTCATGTTTAAAGTGTCACTCTTCCTTCTTACTTTGTATAAATCTGACTTCTTTAGGGAATGGTGTTGGCTGAATTCATGAGGGGGGAAAAATAACGAAGGAAGAAATTTCTCTTATGTGGTAAGAGGGAAAAGCCAGAAAAATGTGCAGTACATCTGCCCGAGAGAGTAAATGTTAGTTAAGGAAGGTTAATTCAAATATGGAAGGTAAATTTGAATGCTAGCCAATGAGGCGCTGAAGCTGTGATAGAGTTGCCCATTGACTGATGTTACAGATGGACCATTGTCTCTTAAGGAACTTGTCATTACACAGAGCAGTACTTCCTGCTGTTCTGCTTAATTTTGCTGATAAGTAGGACAGGAAAGAAATCCACTCAACAGCTGGTTTCGTTAAGAGCGTAATCCTGTTATCTTGTTCTTTGCAACTGGCTATTTCCCTATGGCTCTGGATTGGCCATGATCCTTGTGAACCAAGAAAACCGAAGGGTCTCAGTCCAAAAGGTTTACGAGATGAGACAGAAGGCTGCTAATTGTGGACAGAATTGTTGGGATCCGGTCTTTTTAGAACTGCTGACTCGTACATATCGTACCCCCCTGAGGCTTTTCTTGTCTGCTCTTTGCTCATAATATCTATAAAATATCTTGATTCATTAGCAGCAAGGCAGCTGTAGTTCTTCATTGACCAGGGGCAACCAGTAATTGCACATCTGTCTATTGGAAATTAGAATGCCAAACTGAATGAAACCCAACCTGACATGGGTTGCACAGTTGGATTTTATTTGGGGGAAAAGAGATACATGACCTTCTGCCCTTTTTTCAGTATGGTATCATCAGATGTCTTTGTACAACGTGTGGATTTTTATGCATGATTGTTTGGTGGCTGTAATACACCAGGCCCGCTCCATTATTACAATTGTATGTGATACAGGGAAGGCATTGAAGGTGTGCTTTCTACTTCCATCTGTAACATTAAAGCTCCCCCACCCCATCCTAGCACCTAAACCTGGTTTTAGGGTCAAATCACCAATTATATGTTGTTGTCCTGTGTTGATAATCCATCTATGTCATCAGTCCCATCTTTGGTTCACCTCATCACAGACATCTCTCCTTTTGGGATCTAGTTTTCTCTCCCCCACCCCAAACTATTGGCATAATAAATAGATGCTTTGAATTGTTTCACATTCACAGTCTAGTTAGAAAGTAAAAAATTAGCCAGAGGTTTCCTTGTGACATTGTGGAACCATTATGTCATTGCTTGTGTTATTCTTTTACTGGGGTGATGAATAAATCCAGTAAAAGAATGATAGAATGTCAGCTCACCAAGTATAGAACCTTGGACATGCCTTCATTAAAGTGGTATTAGTAGGGAGAAATTCTGGACTGAAATGATGTGATTAATAATTGAAGTTGTACAGTATATTTTTTTAAGGAATGTAAGAACTAATCTGCCTCAATATGACCAGGATGTACGTATATCTTAGGGTAGCCAAGCAAATATCCATGGGAAGTGAGCAAACGTTGAGACCAATGACCCTGTGTATTCTTGTTCCCTAGCAACTATTATTTGGAAGCACGCTGCCTAATTCTGGAGGGCAGCATTCATGATTGGTAATGATTGACAGCCCGTACTTTTATTTAATCCTTTTAAAAAATAATTTAGGTTTTCATGCCTCTTTGCCTTCAATGCCATAAATTAACTAAGTTGTTTATCGGTCCCAGCTATGGTCTAAGAAAGCATTCTCTTTTTACTAGTGCCGCTTCAAATATCAAATTCTTAACCATTTCTTACTTAACTGTTTTTGACCTTTAACATAAAAAGGTCCAGATTTACACCCTTTCATTACGAAAGGAAGTACTCTAAACTCCGTAATAATAGTGATTACTGATTTCTGCATCACTTCTATTTTTATAGATGGAATGAAAGAATTACGACAGCGTTCTGGAACTGGCTGCAATCTAGTTTTATACTAAGGGATTGTGACAGTGGGATAGACAGAGTCACTTTGGATAGTGAGATAGACAGCATATAAATCTAATAACTGCTCCATTTCTAATGCTTCCCCAACTTAGATGTATCTCCCCTTTAAAATGTGACTTTCAAACTGTGCTCAAGAAAGATCCATCAAGTAATCTACTCTGGGTACACCACTACTAATGAACTGGCTGGACCCATCATGAATCACTTTGCATTTACTTAGCTATTTCATCACATGTTTTATTAGGGTGATGAATAAATCCTGTAAAAAGGGGGACCCAACTCCTGGACCATGGTTTATAGCCCATTCATCTGCTAGCACTCCTATTAATCCTCTTTTGCTTTTATCTCTTTAAATAATTCGACGTTACAAGGAAACCTAGATGCTCGACTCTTCAATTGTAATTTCAAACCATTAATGAGCAACTTAAAATATAGATTATTGGGATTGACTCTGGTTATTGTTCCCTTACATCAGGGGTATCAAACTCAAGGCCTGCGGGGTGCTTAAATCTGGCCCCTGGGCTGGCCTGGAAATAGCAAAGGACCAGCCCACGGCCTCTGGCAGCCAAAACAGGGCACGGAGGGCGGCACATGCCCCTCTGCACCCCATTTTTGGCCTGGATGGCCTCCTGCAGCACTCTGCCAGGCAAAACGGGGTGCGGGGGGAGCATGCGCGGAGAAGTACAATGCTGATCCGGCCCTCAGAGAAATCCAGTTTGACACCCCTGCCTTACATGATAAAAACTATGTATGAAGTTCCAGTTGACAGTCATATAAGTAGGACAGCATTTCCCTCTCTCTACAAACAGGATCCACAGGGCTTGATGATACATGTAGTCCTTGAGTTGCAACCATAATGGAACTTGCTCATCAAGGTCATAACTCACGACGGTCATAAAGCTAGTTCAGTCATGTGATCAATTTGATTTTAAAGCCTTTTTCCAAGGATTGTAAGTAAATGCCATGATTGTTAAGAAAATCTAACCACTAGTAAAAGTCCAAAACCGGGAGTAAATGCTGGTTTTTTGACAAAATCATCATAAAACACTGTTACTTGACTGTGAAACATTGGGAATGGCTGAAAATGTGGGCTGGTTGCCAAGCACGCAAAGTGCGATCACATGAATGTGACCATCGGCACACCGAATCTGGGTTTTAAAGACACACACATCCCAAGTAGGTCCATCGGCCCTTCAAACAATCGCTAAGCAACTAGTCATAATTTGAAGACTACCTGAATGATATTTGTATCTTTGGGCATTTAATCTGAAAAGACAACCTTCATTCTTGTAATTGTTTTCAGAATTAGCGAGGGGGGGAGAGTGCTTGGAGAAAAGAAAATCCTAATCCTTTAAAAAGACCTGTCACCTAAACGTTTTTATAATTCATCATTCTCTCCTCTCCCAAATCAACCAAACCTTTACTATCTTTCTCCCCATTATAGTTCATTCCTAAACCTGATTTCAACCAACATGTAGGAAAGGAGGTCCATCACTGGGTTTTAAACAAGGCTGGTGTAAATAAATACGGTACTTAACAACCAGCTTTACTCAATAATCAGCCACAACAAGTTTCACTGGTTGGGAAGATTTTCATTTCTTTCTTGGATGAAAATAAATGATGTTGACCAAATACCTCTTTGCATATCCTGGATACTAATAGCATTACAGTTCCTCATTGCCGGCTCTTGTGATAATTATAAGTCAGTTCCCAACTGAATGGGAAAAAGTGAATCCTCTCTATATGAACTGATTGGGGAGTGGGTGGGAGGTACAACAACTGAATAATTGTGTCTGTTGCCCAGTGTGTTGCTAAGAAACGCAAAGACCTTTTGAATGACTAAGACTAGCCCCATTCTTGCCCCCCTGGCAGACGGTTTTAATTTGTTGCTTTGTGAAAAATCAAAATGCTATTAAGGAGGTAGTGAAAAGCACTATGGTTTCATTTTTATGGAGCAAAGTTGCTTGGACTGAGTTGTGCGTGCAAAAAAATTGGTCATTCAAAAAGTTTTTAAGAACTGTTTTAGATGTGTGATACACGCACACGGATAACTCATCCTTTCCCTTCCCCAAAGGGAAATTGAAGAGATTTCTTCAGTGTAATTTATTGTTGGCTCTTGGCAGATCAAAAACTACAAAAGTGGACATAAATATTAGGCCACCACTATTTTGTCTCTTAATGTAAGAATGGATTTTGATACTGTGCAGATCTCTGGAACTGAAAGACTAATTTGTTATGTTTGACTCAGCCCTTGAATCTCATGGAAGTCCCTGAACAAGTTTTAAAAAGAATGAATGAGAATCCTTTCTTCTTGAGGTTCTTTTGTTGTTGTTGTTGTTGTTGAACTCACTAAACCTTTACTGCATTCCACAAATTCTTCCTCTTTCCCTCCTCCTCAACTCTCTGCTAATAATCAGCATGCCTTGCTAAGGCCACACTTGGAATATTGCATCCACTTTTGGTTGTCATATTATAAAAAAGATGTTGAGATTCTGAGAAAGAGTTGCAGAGAAGAGCAACAAAGGGTGATTAGGGAACTGGAGGCTAAAACATATGAAGAACGGTTGCAGGAATTGGGTATGTCTAGATTAATGAAAAAAGGGACAAGGGTGATGGTATAGCAGCCTTCCAATGTCTAAAGGGCTGCCACAAAGAACAGGGGGATCAACCTGTTCTCCAAAGCATCTGAAGGCAGGACAAGAAGTAATGGATGGAAACTAATGAAGGAGAGAACCAACCTAGAACTAAGAAGAAATTTCCTGACAGTGAGAACAATTAATTAGTAAAACGACTTGCTCCAGAAGTTGTAGGTGCTTCAACATTGGAGGTTTTTAAGAAGCGATTGGACAACCATTTGTCTGAAATTGTATAGGACCGTGATGGCGAACCGATGGCACGGGTGCCACAGGTGGCACGCAAAGCCATCTTGCTGGGCATACAAGCTGTTGGCCAAGTTACCTCCAGCCGAGCATGTAGATGCGATTGCAGATGTATGCATGCGTGATTGCAGAGACCCAGCAGGTCTTCGGGCCTCCGCTGTGCATACGTGCAATTGCAGCAGGAATCCAGCTGGTCTTTGGAGCGCTCCAGTGCATGCACACGCGATTGCTCATGCATGCATGAGTGCCTGCATGCAGCACGCGTGCACTACACATGCAAAAGCTGCATGCATGTGCAGATGGTGCGATTGCACATGCAGCGCACGTGGAGGAGCTGCACGCAAACACAGATGGCACGTGCAAAGCACGTACTTTTCAGCACTCGGTAAGTAAAAGGTTCACCACCACTGGTATAGGATTTCCTTGGACTGGAAGATCTCCAAACTCCCTTCCAAATTTGTGGTTCTGTTATTGTTCTACTAATAGCAATTTCCAAATATGAATGCAAGAAAAAAGAAGTTCCCAGGGTTTTCATCTGTCCGACTTCAGAATTTTGTATGGTGATGTAAGTTTGCTTCTTTCCATGAAGTGGGAAAATAAATCATAGCTACTTTTCGGACAAAATATATTGCTGTTTATTTGCATGTTATTCTTTATCCATTACGTGTTTAACACAAACCTTAAGAAGTCACTGTAGAAGTATTTTTATTTTCCTTTTCCTCTTTTTACGCCACAACAACCCTCAGGGTTGCAATGAGGCTTTTGAAGTCTAAGATTGTAAGTGAGCTTTGTGGACGAGTGAGAATTTGAACTTCAGATGCTCTGTTCTCAATTGTAAAGTTGAGGGTGCTCTGAGTATGTGAATCCGTAGTGGTATTCAGCCTGGACACACCAGTTATAGCGAACCAGTAGTGGTGATAAACATTAGGCCCCGTTCACCTACCCCTACCCTGTCCTCTCCTATATCCCCTTCTTTTCTTTCTTTGTAGCTTAGCTGAATTGCATGGAACAGCTGTTTTCTGCGCCTTCGCAGCCTTCGTATTCATCTGGGCTGCCTTCAGTAAGTTCAATACTTGCAGCTTAGAAGCCGTGCGGAAGTGCGCGCTCACCGAATCGGTAGTAAAACTGGTTGCATCCCGCCACTGATATGAATGTAAAATACAGCGGACACTATTCCCTGGCGAAGAGGGAATTAGAAGTCACTTCTGTGGGACAAGGGCAATCACAGAATTTAGCACGGCCGCAAAGCATCCACTTCTTGAAAAGATAAAGTTAGATTAAAACAGAAATGTGGAAAGCCACAGAGATTACTGTTGGAGAATCTACTTAGAGACTGTTCAACATGTACAAAAAAACATGCATTGAGCCCCCAAAAGGGAAAAGCTTTAGGAAGGGATTTAGACTGGTGTCTTCCTGATGTGAAAGAAGGAGGGGAAGAAAAACACAATTAGGCTTGCCAGATTCTGTAACAACAGCCTATCTTAAATATAAATTATAGTTCTAGTCATTTTGTGAAGTCTGTCCTTTGATCCGTTCAAACCTGGAAAGACTGACAATGAAACCTCTTTCATTACACCCAGGATTTTCTGCTCAAACGAAATAATGTCTCCAAAGGCCAGGCTATTTTCCCATAGTGATTTTAAATAATATTATTTTCTTCCTCTTTCCAAAAAAACCCCCCATCCTTGCGTATCCTCCAAATGCTGTAGAGAAGCTTTCCCCAACTTGTTGCTTGTCTAGATGTGTTGTTAGTCCTGTTGAGAAAGGAAAAATATGAGTTTGGACAAGTGGTCCTTCTTTTCAACAGGTCCTGGTTGGCTAAAGTTGCAATGGGAGGTGGTGGTTGAAACATGTGTAACAATGAGAGGGAACCACATAGTCCAGTGTCACTGACCTACTCTGACCCTTCACTGTTGACTGACGGTCAGTCTATGTTCCAGTATTGGACTGCTGCAGAAGATTCAGAATCCAACTGACAATAGAAGCTCAGTTAAAAATAACACATAATTTTAACAGGCATTGGACTGGGAAGTCTCAGAAACTGTTGCATTGATCTGTGGCTTTGGCTCTTGGAAGAATGGTGCCAGCTCTCCAGATGGTTTAGACCATAACTCCCAAAATCCTGACATTTGGATACTTTTGGGATTGGCAGTTTTGCTGGGTTTTGGATTAAAATGGTTTCTCTTTGTGTCAAAATTACAACCTTTGTTTGCCTTCCAAGTCCTCCTGCGTTTAGCAAGATTTGTCCATTCATAAACCTTTCTAGAAGTCCTTTTTTTTCATCTTCTTCTTGAAAATTCAGGCATGAGGATTACTTTGATGAAGAACATTTAGTTCTGAACTGTGCTAGAACTGTTTTTTTTTTCTATTTGTACTTGTTACACTTATAAAAACAGTTAATTATCATGGATGTCAGTTTATTTTTATTTTTGTTTATTTGCAAGCGATCCTAATTCTGAATAGAAGGCAATGAAGTGAGTCCATGAGAATAATCTTTGTCAGGCAAAATCTTTGAAAAGTCTCTTTATCAGAGCCAGGACTGTCATGTCTCCATCAGAGCCTGAATCTGCGGAGAAACAGGAGCTGGAGTGGGACAGCTTGCTAGCGGGGAAAAACCAGGCCAGGATGACCAACAGAGGGCAGGCAGTGGAAATGAGGTGCGATGGAGCTCAAGCGATGAGCAATAACTGTCCCTCCTGATCCCCGAGCACGGAGAGTGGAGAGGAGGTGAGAACAGCGCAGACTAATCCAACAACTCAGGAGGACAACGCCCCACCGGCCTTCACAAGGCATACCTGGGGAATGAGAATTGAGACGCTGTGGGGAGGGGTGTTTGTCAGGAACAAATGCTGAATTCATGGAATTTTGTGTGCCATTGCTGATGTTTGGACTTTCCTATATGTCTTTATTTCTTTATTTCTTACTTCCTGGATTAATTGCCTTGTTCCTTTGCTTCCTGAAACCATTGCAGTGTTCCTTTGCTTCCTGGACTTATTGACTTATTCCCTTGCCCCACTGGATTTTTTACTTTGCAGCCATTGTCCAGCCTTTGCTGGACTATTTGCAGCCAGAGGCTGCTGGAGGTGTGTGTATGTGTGTGATCACTTTGCTCTAGGACTTGTCATAACGTGGGAGCATTTGGGGGAAAGTTGGAGCAATAAATGAGCGATTTGCACTATCAGTTGACTTGTGCCTTGCCCTGGGTCATCACAAGGCCTGAACAGGTTCTTCAAATTCAAATTTTATTGGTCACATGCACAGTCATACATGGTACAATATGCAGTGAAATGCTTATGCAACCATTCACGACCACGAACGATCGGTTCTTGGTTTGAATGTCTTCAAATTTTGGCCATTTCTTTAAATTTTTTGGTTGGACTTATAATCACCAGTGTTGCTTAACAACTGCCATAAAAGAGGATTGAAAAGTTGGATCTGGTCATATGACGCCTTGACTTACGACTGCAATGTCTTATGACCAGAATTCTGGTTTCAATTGTAGTAGTCAGCCAAGAACTTTCTCTCCATGTAGTAGGTTTTTTTATTTCTTTAAATCAAATAATCTAAAATAGTTCTTGTGGTAGTAGTTTTCCACAGTAAGAATGAAGTCTTATCAAAATAAAAATAATAATAGCAGGCTAGGACCTAATTATTTTTTCCTCACCGAGTCTTAGCTGTGGCTTTTGCAATAGTGTGAAGCAAACATTTAAGACAACTGATTTTTCATCAGAACACTTTTCTTTGCCCTGAAGTTGTAACTTTCAGCTCTTCAGACCATCTTTTCTCTCACTAATTCCTCACTTCTTTCACTCCCTCCCTAGATAATTGGCTATTAGTTGTATGATCAGCAAAAAAATAAAAACCTACTTATTCTATCAAATTGGCCACCAATTATTCCAATTTGTCATTTTTCTACCTGCCTGGAAGAAAAAGTGACATTTGCCAGGATTAAAAACAAGGAGAATGTTTAAAATAGAAAGGCAGAGTAATTAAATTATGATATTTTGGGAAACACAGCTGTTAGGTGAGGAAGCGTTAGGTGTATAATTGTCACTTTTAGGCTTGCAAATGAGGTTATAAAATATACCTGCCGAAGTATATTTGGTCCCACCATGTAACCTTCTCCAACCTAATGCCTTCTGGATGTACCGTGAAAGATGAGAGCAATGGGTGATTATAGTAGGAGAAACCCAGATAAGCAAAACTCTTCACTGCCAATAAATGGTTTAACAGATGTATATAGAACATTAATGTGCCATTCGGTAGATACTTCAAATGTTGGTTGCATTTCCGTTTTGGAAAACAATCACATATTCAAGAGCTGCACAGATGGACTGACCAAATTAAACATGATTTTTTTAATGTTGCTTGTTATCGTAGTCCAATGAGAAAGCTCAGTAATAGTCCTATTTCACAGACAGAAAACTAAAATCTGGGGGAAAGGAGAAAGGGGTTGACCAACACATTTATTTAATGGTGGACGGCAATGAAGTTGATCTTGTATAGAGTTGTCGCTAATCAAATGGGCACCTTCTGTGCTGTGGTTGATATAGCTAGAAGGTTCAAAGGGACAATGCTGAAAACAACATAAAAAGTGAAGTAAGTTTTAACAAATGTACATTTAGTCAAAAATAGGACAGAAATACAAAACAAAATAAATCGGGCTATTGAAGACAATCCATTCTAATGAAACAACAACAAGAAGAAAAACTGAACTTTAAAAAAGGAACTTAATTAAGTGATAGGCATTCATTTTAATTTTCTATACTTCCTGAAAACATTAGGTAGGAAAAGGCCCTCTTGGATTCCTGGCCATTTGCTATTGTGCACAAAGGAATTGGAATGAAGAGTAACTTTGGAAAATGCGTATTTCCTGTTTATCTGTCAGATATAAACCATGGACGCTCCGATATGTGTGCAGATTCAGATTTCAGATTCAGATTTTTATTTGTCACGTACACAGTCATACACAGTACGATATGTAGTGAAATGCTTGGGCCCAACCTTAGGATTTAGGAAAGCAAGGAGAGTGGACTGTAGAAAGTATGTGGAGTAGATTGTATAGAGAAGAGAAGGAATAAGGGATAATGCAATGTCAAGATACAAGGTCCGTTATGGCAGCAAGTCCATTTCATGGGCGATGGTCAGATGGTTATTGTGAGGCTGTTTTATCCCTGGGTATTGTCCTGGTTCAGAGATCGAATTAGTTGTGGGAAGAAGATTCTTCTCAGTCTTTCTGTTGTGGCTTTCAGGGAGCGGAAGCAATTTCCTGACCGTATCATGGAGAACAGTCCATTGTTGGGATGGCTGTGTTTTCATGATCTTCCTGGCTGTGGACTGGCATCACTTGTTGTAGATAACATGCCGTTCAGGGAGCTTGGTGCAGTTGATGTGCTCAGATGAACGCACCACCCTCTGTAGGGCTCGTCTGTCCTGCATGGTACAAGCTTTGTTACTGACATATACAGGCAATCCTTCACTTACGACCACAATTGAGTCCAAAATGTTATGTTGCTAAGTGAGACATTTGTTAAGTGCGCTTTGACCCGTTTGTCCTTGCAACAGTGGTTAAGTGAATCACTGCAGGTGTTAAGTTGGTGACGCAGTTGTTAAGTGAATCTGGCTTTCCCATTGACTTTGCTTGTCAGAAGGTTACCAGTGGTTGGAAAAAATGGGTGGAGATTCAGAATAGAATCCGTATTTCTAAGCAAATTAAATACCCAGACAAACGATGTTTATTAAGCACTAAGAAATGCAATCAATAGGAAATTAATGCTTGGCAACTGGCTCATATTTATGACGGTTGCAATGTCCCGGAATTATGTGTTCATCTTTTGGGACTTTCTGACAAGCAAATCCATGGAGGAGCCAGATTCACTTAACAACCAGGTTACTAACTTAAACAATTGCAGCGATTAACTTAACAGCTGTGGCAAAAAAAAAAAGATCATGAAATAGGGCAAAAATCATTTATTAACTGTCTTGATTAGCAAGGGATATTTGGAGTTCAATTGTGGCCGTAAGTCAAGGTAAATACAGGGATTCATGATTGGTCAGGACTTCTGTGCACAGGCTTCGTCTCACTGTTAAAAAAAATATGCTTTCTCTTCACAGAAAAAGCATTTCCAAGGCCATTTTTCCAAATTTTCTAAATGCATTCAATGGTTTAAAGCAGGGGTCTCCAATCTTGGCAACTTGAAGACTTGTGGACTTCAACTCCCAGAATTCCTCAGCCAGCTGG
>JANHFJ010002422.1:196705-206742 GCA_032468195.1 Cerberus rynchops
CCCTACCCCTGCCTTACATCATCTTATTTGTGCATTTATCTTTGTCAACTCAAGGATCAGTTTCGCAGACAAATAGCTAAAAGACATCACACTTCAAGTACCTTAATCAGAAATGCTAATTTGACAGCTGCATTAACTTGGAAGTTAATTTGCAACTGTAGATTTTAACACCAAAGCTGAAAATTTGATTCCATCTTTAGCATAAAGAGCGTGTCCCCACCCCCTCCTGCCATGAAGAAATTATGACAAAGACTCACACGATCCCCCTCTGTGTAAAACCACACGTCACTTTGCAGAAAAATAGTTAAGGGGCAGAGATGGGAGTTTTTTTAATTCCTATCTTGTTTCCCTTATCCTGACCGTTCAACAACCATGCATCTAACTCCCCAGGTCTCTGAAATCAAAGCCTTATCCAGAGATGGACAACAAGAAGAGGGAGAGCAGAGCTACTACTCTATTCTACCTGGCCTTCTATAGTCCTTGCTCTCTGAAGCTCTTCTTCCTTCTATTCTAGGTTCATCGTGCCACTCCGCAAACCTGCCATAAAGAAGTTTCCTGCAGGCCTAACATTTGTAAATGCTTATAGCTACAAACTTTGTTCTGCGAGAGTTTAAATCAGTGAACCAAGGAGAAAACTCTGCCCACTGCGACAATTAATTTTAGGCTTATGTAGGTTAAATTGAATATATACTGGATTATAAACAGCTGGCATCCTTCTGCTGACAATAGCTTTTTGATCTTATGGCAGCTTCTAACGGTTGCATAGAGGTGGAAATAAATATCGAGATGTGCCTAAATGGTGATCCTTCTCTTCTCCCTGCAACAACACCCAATTATTCAGGTCCTTTAGAACAAACACTGGGGAACTAAGTAAGTTGGAGAGGTGACAGGGAGATAAAAAAAATAATCGTTCCTGAGATAAAAGCTTTCCCTTCAGGGGATAAAGAATTTTATTCAAGGGTACCAGTTGAATACAAGTCAGTGTGGCTTATTATTTTAAAGAAACACACACACTCTTTTTCATCTTTTAAATACCAAATGGAAAACATCTCTCTATCCCTATCTTTCTACCTATCTCCCCTCTAGGGCTTCCTTTTACAGCAAAACCAATCCGTGCAAAGCTAACAGTCACCTGCTCTCCACAGACAAATATTTACCTACAGGTATTTGATCACATCAACTGTTACTGATTTTTAAAAAATGTCATGCAATTTCTCTCCAAAAAGTAAACCTGACAATCCTTTGAAGCAAAACAAATAGTGGTGTCCAAATGTACTGTCTGGACAAAAAAGAAAAAAATAGAACGCTCTAAATCGATCTAGGTTGTTAAATGACTGAGCACATCCATGACCTTCTTTAAATGTCAAGAACAAAGACGTACTTATGGATGGTTGAACCTCAGAATCAGATGTTAATTCTGGAGGAAGCTGTAGACTTTCTGTCCAAAATGAGTCTTTCTTCAAATGAGCAGATGATACGTACTTAACAAATATGGATACTTGAAGTTCCAAACAGAAATTCTTATAAGCTACTGTATATAAACAGGCAGCTTGCATTGATGATGTTGCCTAGTTGGGTAATGAAACATCTACAAGCAAACAACCAATTTCGGAGAGTACCAAGAACTGCATAGAGTTTACTCTAATAAAAAGTAACTATCAATGGGCAATAAGAGTTCAAGGGGAATAACGTAGGACATTTGATAGAAGAGTCTCGTTGAAGAAAGAAAATAGGTCTTGACTTTTTAGAAGAATCTACTCTTTTTTTTCAATTAGCGTTTCATGAATGAATAACCAGCCCCATCTTTATACAAATGGAAAGACCAAACAAATGACTGAATGGTTATCACACAGTAAATCTATAAATAAAGCACCTAACAAAATTCCTCAAACCATTATAAGCCAGGAGTTCCAGCAAATCAATTTAAACTGAAAAAGAGAGTAATTTTAATATTTTTAATTAATACAAATCCAGACCATGGCTAATGAATAAAATGGCTACAAGGATAGAGCATGTACAATGAGGGCACAGAACTAAAAAGAATTACAAGAGGAGCATTTGAGACAGAAGTGGAATTTCTAAGCTTTGATTGGCTTCCCCAGTCACATAATTAATTTTCAAAACATAAAATGACGCTGTCCTACAAGAATTAACATTTAATAAAAATCAGCAACAGATACTGATTCATGGTCAGTTAAGGATATCCAGAATATCATCATCTCAAAATGGCCTAGAAGAAGGAATGTATTTTTCTAATGTAACCTTTAAATAAATAAAATAGTGTAATCTCCTGGAAAATTAATATACAACTAGAGGAGAAAAATGATATTTGTTTGTATCCTGCCTTTATTATTTTTAGAAATAACCTGAGGCAGCAAATATATCCAACATACTTCTTCCTTCTATTTTCCCCACAACTATCAATTCTGGGAGGTGGGTTGGGCTGGGAGACAGTGACTGGTCCAAACTCACCCAGCTGGATTTCATGGCTTAAGTTGGGACTTTAACTTAAAAAGTCTCCTGCTTTCTATCTTGGTGCCTTAACCATCAGACCAAACTGGCTGAGACCATGTAGCAAACATTTCAGACCACTCCAGGATTTTACATATATTTATAAATTGTTTTAATTTGTTTGTTAGTATGTTTGATAAGCCAATTTGGCTACTTTACAAATGACAACAATTTAATGAAAAATTAAAAATTCTGGAATGTTCTGAAATGTTTGCTACAGAATCTCAGTATAAGCACCTTCAATGATAGTTGTTCAAAAATTGTCTTTAAAGCAGTTCAACACTAGATTTCCTTTTTCTACTATCCAATAATGTAGATAGATGATATATATAGATGGAAGACAGAGAGACAGAGAGAGAGAGACAGAGAGAGAGAGATCTACAAACCGCTCACATAAACTGGACATAAAACTGTTTTAACTTCTCCCCTCAAAATGCCCCTATCGGGCATTGCATACCAAAACAATTAGACACAAAGACAGTTTTTTCCCCATGCCATCACTCTGCTAAACACCTAATTCCCACAGCACTGTCCATTTATTTATGATTTATGATTGTATCTAATGATTTATCACTTTGTTGCTTATTTGTATACTGATGCCCCGGAGACCAATTCCTTGTGTGTCCAATCACACTTGGCCAATAAAGAATATTCTATTCTATATTCTATTCCAGTGACGGCGATCCTTTTGGAGACCGAGTGCCCAAACTGCAACCCAAAGCCCACTTATTTATTGCAAAGTGCCAACACGGCAATTTAATCTGAATACTGAGGTTTTACTACATAAAGTAATGATAAACAAGGCAGAGTTCAGCTAACTGTTCTAAGAAAAATGTGATAAATGCACTTTTACGCCCCTTCATTTTTTTTCTGCTTTTGAAATATTACGTTTAGCAACAATAAAAAAGAAAAACTTTTGTAATATCATTTCTCTTTCCCTCCCTCTCTCCCCCATTCTCTCTGCCTCTTTCCATCTCATTCTCTCTTTCCCTCCTTCCCTCTCTGTCACGCTCTCTCTGTCCCTCCCCCTCTTGCGCTTGCCTCCTTTTCTTTCCCCCTCTCTCTCGCTCTCTCCCCTCTGTGGCGGGGGGGCGGGGGAAGGAACCCTTGAACTGGTGCTGGGTGGTGGGAATCTGATGTCTGGAGGCCAAGGAGGCCAGGAGCAGTAATGACAATCAGCTGATCGGTGGGGAGGCGGAGCATCAGCAGCTCTGCAGGAAAAGCAACTGACATCCAGGAGGTGAGAGTGAGCCAACAACGATGCAGGGTCTCATTGTGGCTCTGCGACATAAGAGGCTCCAGTGATGGTGGTGGGGGAGACTCTGTCTCCCCCATTGTGAAGTGCGCTAAATTTCACTGTGCTGCGCAAGGTGCTGCGAGAGCAGCGGGCAGGCCATGGAGGCAGCAACAGCAAAGGCGGAATATTGTTTCGCGCAAAGGCAAGTGCAAGGGCGCTTCGCTCCCACACTAAGACTCTGGCCATCACCACTGCCACAACTGAGCAACAGCTCTTTCATCCTCTGCCACGATAGGGTGCCGCAGCTGAGGGATGAAACAGCCACATGTGGCTCAGGAGCTGCAGGCCACCAACAACACCCCCCCCAAGCATTTCGTTGCCTGCCTGATTTCCAGCCCCATCACGTTTCTTTGTCACGTTTCTCACCCTCATGTGCAGGGAAACAAAAGTTTGTGGGACTAAAAAAAAAGTTCACTCAATCAATTGCAACTTCGTGATATCTTTTTCTTTTATAAGAAGGTGGACTTGATTGATTGAACTTGTTTTTTTAGTCCCACAAACTTTTGTTTCCCTGCACACAATGGCAAGAAATGTGATAGAGCTGGAAATCAGGTAGGCAAAGAAATGCTTGAGGAATTTGGAGAAAGCAAGGTGGGTGAGGCAAACTCTTCTGCCCACAAAAACCTTGTCTTTGACAGCTGACACCAAAAGGCAGAGCAAGAGCTTCTGGGGAAGAAGCCAGTCAGCCCAGGAGTTGGGATTACCCTTCCTCCCCTCCCCCTCCCCACCTGTCACTCCCAAATTGCATCAATAAATGGGGCCGGTGGCTAAGTGAGGGGCAGGAAGCCCTGCCATGCCTGATGACAGGAGGAGAAGAGATGGCAAGAGGAGCTCCGTCTCATTCCATGTACCCAATGAAAGGCAGCGGCAGCCTGTCTGCTTCTCTTCCCCACTGTCTCCAGCACTGGAAGCCAAATGTCAGCCACATGCCCAGTCACTCATTCGTCCCTCTTGTCTGTGTTTTTCTGGGCTTATTGGCTCCAGGTACTAGATCAGCCCCTTGGGAAGCCCGCTGTCCAACAAGGAGCCCAGCCAAGGCCTCACTGACTGCCCACTGAGGTGCCTGGACTCCTAGTGAAGTATGGGGTTTTTCAGGCGCTTAGCTTGGCTGTCTGTTTAGTAGCTCCAGCCTCTCCCTCTGGGAGCTTTGTCAGGGCTGCCTTGAAGTTTTGCTTGCACTGATGTTGCTTGCTTGGAGGGAGCTGTGGAGGTGAGGTTAAAGGAGTGCCAAGATGCCAAAATTACCTCAGGAGAAGCCAGCAAGATAAGAAGTGGCTGGGAGGGAAGGAGTGAGACACATGGTGATTCATCCAGTTTGCTGAACTGCACACAAAGTTAACAAATTCAATTTCAAATTTATGGGTCACATACACAGTCATACATGGTATGATATGCAGTGAAATGCTTATGCAACCACGGGTAAGTTAAGGTAGAAACGAAGGGTGGGGTTAGGAAATAGTTAGGGGTAGTTGGGAAAGTGGAAATTATGTGCATTCATGGTTCTTGTTGTGGTCCTGAGTGTGCTTGTGGTTCCTGGTTTAGTGTCCATGTTGCTTGTGGAAAGAAGCTTTTCCTCATTCTTTCTATGTTTTCCTTCAGGGAATGCAAACTCTTTCCTGATCACATTGTGGTAAACAGTCTGTTGTTGGGATGGCTGGGGTCCATCACTATCTTCATAGCTTTGGTTCGGCAGCGTTTGTTGTAAATGGAGTGCAGCTTGGGGAGTTTGATGCAGATGATGCGCTCAGCTGAGCATATTATTCTCTGTAGTGCTTGCCTGTTTTGGATGGTGCTACTCTCAAACCAGGTTGTGATGTTGCCCATCAGGATGCTCTCTACAGTTCAGGAATAGAAGTTTCTGAGCACCTTTGCTGGTAGTCTGAAGTCCCTCAGGCGTCTGAGGTGGAAGAGATGTTGTCAGATGTTTTTTTACCATGGTGTTGATGTGGAAGGTCCATGAGAGGTTCTTCGAGATGTGCACACCGAGGTATTTGAAGCAGTCTACTTTCTCTATCGGACTTCCGTTGATGACCGGGGTCTGGTATTTCCTTTCCTGTTTTTCACTGAAGTCCATTTAAAGAACAGGGTCATATAATGAGGTATGGTATCAATATAGATAGTCTTATAATTCTCAAATCAGTTTGCAACAATTGTGGAATGACCTCTGAATGAATCTAAAATTGTAGTCATAATTATTAGAATAGGGAGGGTACAGAGATCAAAGAACAGATTGATGTAGCGAAGATACTAGTGTGAGCAAATGTACATTCTTAATTTCTTAAATGTCTCTTTTGGCTTAAGATTAAGACAGGAAGTTGATGAGAAAGTCACATAAAATGTAGTTCTGGAGAAATAGCTGCCAAGAGACATGAAGAGCAGGAGAGGACACCTACGATATTACTATCAACTGGCTATTAAAAGAATGAAAAAATATCAAGAAAATCAATAATTTAAAAACATTCTCAGTTTTGGGTAAAAATAAAAGATAATTTCAATTCCTATTCATCTTTCAGTCCTCTGATAAGCTATGTCAAAGAAGCAATAAAAATATTTTTTTCAGTCTTCTCCAAGTGATAAAACAATAAAGATAAGAAAAAAAAATTCATCTCACTTTATGGCACATTTTGGTCTACTCCATTTTACAGTGTAGCCTTTCATCTGTCTGGAAAAGTTTGGTGCAGATCCAGAGTAAGACAAGATGAATTAGCACAAGTTATTAAGGGGGAAAAAACCCAGGCAAATTATACGTATGGCTCAGGAGGCAAACTACATCTTGTAGGCAACCCGACCATCCGCATTCTCAGATCATCTGCTGAAATTGGGTTGAAAATGATCACATTATGGTTGTGAAATTTCAGGGTTTGGGGTTTTTTTAAATTGAGGCTTTCACTTCTCTTAGTCACACCTTTAAGTGTCTACATCAGATATCAAAACCTCATTGATTTTTCTGCTAAGTTATGCTAGTGATGCCAGATGTTCTCTTTTGACTCCGAGCTGGTCAGTACTTGATCTATTACCCCAACCTTCAGATGTTGTGTAAGCCAGATTTAGCATGATAGGTCAACTCAATCTTTTTCCTTTTATTTTGATTATGTCTCTCCAAAGTTTTACATGTTCCCTTTATCTAAACCACAGCGCTCTGGGAATTTTTGGAGCTAATAATTTCTAATGTATAGCATGGCTACCCATACTTCTTTGGGTGAGTTATTTATTAAACACCTAAATATTTATATTTTTCCTTATTAAAAGCTGATAAGCAATCATTTTGCTTCATTATTAACTTTGCTATTGCTTTGGGATCTTTTTCTCATGCACATTTAACACAACACACCTTTGTAGATCAGTGAAATAAAAATGAGCAGCATCCATTGAGAGTTTTCTTATTTGAAAAATAAAAAAAAATCAAATAAAAATAAAATAAAATAAAAAATAAAAGTACACTCACTATAAATTTCGCTGCCAATCTAATCTTTTATCTTTGAAACTTTTACTTTCACCAACAAAGGCTTCAAGATTTTATAAACAGCACTTCTTCATTTTTATTGAAATAACTGAAGGCTAATTGAATGAGTTCAAATTCATTTGTTCATTCATTCTAAAAAATGATTGATTTTTGAAACTAATATAATTAATACAATTTAATTTTACTTTTTTTCTTCCATTCAGTTGTGTCTGATTCTTAGAGGCTGTCTGGAGTAGTCCCCGCAATTTTCTTGGCAAGGTTTTTCAGAAGTGTCGTTTGTCATTGTTTCTTTCCTAGGGCTGCGCAAAAGAGACTGGCCTGATGTTACTCAGCTGGTTTTGCTAAAGCAAGACCAGAACTCATTGGTCTTCTGATTTCTTGCCTGATGCCTTAACTACTACAGACACTTAAGCTTACTTAATGCAATGCAAGATCATCCTTGGGAAAAAAAACCTGCTTGTTTGGGTGCTAAGAATGCAATGGGTGTAGCATTGGAAGAACTGAAAAACCAGGTTAGAGACACTTCATCAGGGGGAAAATCTATCTATGTGGTTGATATTGACTTGACAGCACATAATCATTATTAAGATTCAACATCAACTTGATAGCACATAATCATAATCAAAAATGCAATTTATATACTGTAACAGTCTTATTGATGCATGAAAAAAAATGCAGTTAGCATGTTGCATACAACATGCCAATGTAGCCAGAGCCTTCCCCTTATCACCTCAGTAGGAAGAGTCCAAATATTTTCTTATTCTCTTGAAGCTCATTTTGTCCCATAATACCCCATCACCCCCCTTAAAATGTTGCTTCTTAGCAACAGTTCATCAACTTGATAGCACATAATCATAATCAGAAATGCAATGCAATTCATGTATTATGACTTTAAAATTTGCAGAACAAAAGTTTGTTTTTGATGGTCCATTTTTAAGTTAAACTAAGAGTAGGTTTCCTATTCTATTTTCCTATTCTAGTGAATTTACTTTCTAAGTGGAAAAAGTAATACAAATATCAAATTACTGAAACTGTACGTTGGAAAATGAACCCTCAGAAAACTCTAATCTCTATTTCTTTAAAAATACTGTTTGTTTACAGTCTGCTAATTCTGAAAATTACCAAACAATTTTTTAAAAAAAATACAATTGTTCCCCAAATGAGTTTGAGGATGTTCCAATTAATAACATTTTTATTATCAAATTAGTAAAATCAGCAAAGAGGTATGTAATCCATACAAACAAAAAAATAAAAATGTGTTGTTTTATTCCTTTCTAATTTGTCTCCTTCTCTCCCTTTTTGACATCTCTTATCTCTTCTCTTATCACAAAACATTCATCACCTTGTTTGAAAAGTTTAAGTATCTGTTTTCTTGATTCTTTAACTTTCCATTCCATTTTATTTCTTTTTGAGTGCATGAATGCAATATCAAGTCAGTTTTGACTCCTGGCAATTGCCTGGACTAGTCCCTGCAGTTTTCTTGGCAGTATTTTCAGAAATGGTTTGCCATTGTCTCCTTTTTACAGCTGAGAGAAGGTGGCTGGCCCAAATTTGCCAAGCTGGCTTTGTGCTAACGTGGAACTCATACTTTCCTGCTTTCTAGCAATACCTTAACCACACTACACCAGACTGGCTCAACTATACGACATTTTAAACATTTTGGCCTTACAGGCCATTCTATGTATTGAATCAAAATGATCTTATGCATGACATTTTGATTTTATTTTCTCTTTCCCTGTCTCTTCCTCTCTTTACTTTTAACCTGTCTATGGTAGATATAGCTGTAATTTTCATTCTTCCTATACTTGCTTTCTTTTAATCTTTTGTAAAATCCCCATCTCCAAATATAGTTCTTAGTAATTATTTATGAGCTCAGTCCTTAATAATTAATAGTTAGCATGAAAACAAAACTTTTTCATAACATTAAATATTCACACTGGAAGAGTTTAGTCTCTTCTTAAATGAAGCAATTATTCTATTGTTGAGTTTGCAGTAGTGGTGAATATATGTAGCTTGGGTATAGGATGTTTGTTCTCTGAGCTTGTGGGTTGGTTTCCAAATGTTTGGGGTTCCAAATGAATTTAGGGTTCTGCTGAAGACATTACCTAGCCTGATAATGAAACATTTGGCAACCAACCCACAAGCTCAGAAAACAAACCTCCATCCTCATTGTTGACAGTCCCAGAGCAGCATTTCTCAACCTTGGCAACTTTAAGATGTGTGAAGTTCAACTCCCAGAATTCCCCAGCCTGCATGCCTGGGAACTGAAGTCCATTAATCTTAAATTTGCCAAGTTTGAAAAACATGCTGTCTGGAGAATTCTGGGAGTTCAAGTTCACATGAAGTTGTTAAAACTGAGAAACAGTGTGCTAGACATTGATTTCTGCTTTTTCCAGATGGATATTGTGATGTATGTTCATGATACTGAACTATTTGTCAGGTGGATGGAGCCTATATTATTGTGCCAATCTCTGTCTTTCACCTTTTCTTCTTCTGTGATAAGGTTTCTGTTTTAATTCCTTATTCTTGGAATACTTGAGACTTACTTTCTAATTTCTCATGCAATTGATCTTTTGAGATGTCTCTATTTCTAGTGGTGGCATTAAATGAAACTGCAGGAGAATGGTGTGCTGATCAGTGTGTGACAAACAGATCTGCTAGGTGAGTACTCTGCACTACTCAACAACCAACTATTGATTGCTACACTAGGTCTCCTGGCTCAACTCTGCTGTCTGTTCACAATAATTGGCTCCAGCATATCACTGA
>JANHFJ010002423.1:122626-133085 GCA_032468195.1 Cerberus rynchops
ATGCATTAACATCAAGACAGTAAACCAGAGGGCACATGAAAAATTGTTCTGCTCATTGTGAAGGTATTTTTTTTCCTTTGGCTATTAATAAATGACTTTATATGACAATTTCTTCATTTTGATTTGAAATCAAAAAGAGACCATAAAACCCCTCCTGTCAGATTAATGAAGTAGAATTCTTTATGGCTGTTCTTACCTTCTTACAAAAATCTCTATAACGTAACATTTTTTACAAGGAAATAAGCAACAAAATAAGACCTTTAAGCACAGGAATTACTTATTACTGATCAAATTACACTGCAGCAGTGCTAATTATTATGATGCCAGTGAACTATAAAGTATAGTATGTAATTGGCAAGGCGTTCCTTGCAAATTAAAATCTAGCAAAGCATACTGTTGGAAGACTTTCCTCTGATTAATATAAATTATCGTAATCTAATGTTCTGTATCTATTCAGCCTAAGTTTTTTTCCCCCAACGAAGTACTGAAAAATGTGATTCAGGGTAATTTAATAACAAGCTTTTCACTATGTGAGTAATGTGTGTGAGAGAGAGTGCATGTGTGTGCGTGCACGCATGGCCAATATCCACTTCTAAGCCTCAAGTCACAGAAGTTAGTAGCTTTATGAGATAGTTTTCAAGAATGGTAGACATTTGACTTAAATTCAAAGCAATGCCATCCTGGGGGGATTTCTGGGGTTCAGCTTTACAGAATAACCTAAAACCACTTACAGTCATTTCCATTTTAAAAGTACTTTATTATTAATTAATAATACCTATAGAATATTCTAATTCTGACAGACTTTATAAGGTGAACAAGAATTATAAAATGCTATTATTAAAATCAAACCATAACAACCAGCTACCTACAATTGTTGCCCACTAAGGGCCAATAGCCTGCTGAAATGGTACAGGGTTTGTTTGTTTGTTTGTTTGTTTGTTTGTTTGTTTGTTTTGCTTTTTCATGAAGTGGGCCTCACCCTTCAGTAGGCTTGATGCCTGACCTCTAGCTCATGTCAGGGAAGGGGTCATCCTGAACAGATCTTCTAGAGAAATCTATACCAGATAAATAGTGTATTCAGATAAGATACTGCCTATTGTGAGGTATAACCTAGTAGTACTAGGCCATAAATGGCTTTGAAGATTGAATTGAGTCTGAAGCCTAAAAGTAACCAATGGAGCCAATTCAAAATCCACATTATTCTACAATGGTGGGGTTGCCCTCTCAGCAATATTTCTAACTTCTGCATCAGTTTTAAAAGAAGGCTGTGTGGAATAGTCCTACACAGATGGAGATCAGAGTTCCTGTTGCCAGAATATCCTGTTTGAGGCAATTCCGGGCAAGGCCTCCTCTGGCCATGGTTTCCACCTGCTATTTTGGCACGAGTCCAAGAAGGCCTACAGATCACAAACCTTTTTAGCTCAGTATGAATCCTTAGCTTGGGTCATGATTGTGATACCTAACTGGATAGCATCAACCTACTGATGACACTTCACTGCAAACCAATAAACAGTCTCTCACATAGATGTTAAATAACATGGGGGCAAGGACTGGGTCCTGGGAAAACCCACATTGGAACTTTCAGGGGCTCAGTCACTCTCCATAGTATCACAGGTGGAAGTGATCACCTCACTACACTTCAGATGCTTCTGGATTGAAAGGATTATCCATCTATTAACTGATGCCCAGTAGACACCCGAATGTGTTAATATTCATACATTCTTCGGGAAGGCTCCTTTCATGTCCCCCATGATCATATAAATGACTACAAAAGACAAATAATCTGGTATTTTATATTTTAAATTTTGTTTGTTTGTTTGATAATATAGTATGCCTTATTTTAATTGTGATGTCTCTGATATAAATAAATAAATAAATAATAAAGTCACTCTTTGTGACTTTAATTTGACTGAACTTCTCTGCTTAGGTAGGAGTGGAACCATAGCACGATAATGTCCCAACTCCCAACTGCTGCAGATGGTCTAGAAGGACCTCAGGAGTAATGATATCAAATATCACCGCCCCGAGACCCCAGGGAGAGGGGGCGGTATATAAATCAAATAAATGAATGAATGAATGAATGAATGAATGAATGAATGAATGAATGAATGAATGAATGAATGAAATACGTTCATTTCCAATCCTCTGGAGCACAGGCATGTTTTCTTAAAGAGCAAAATACTTAAAAGATATGTAAAATGTGAATACATACTGACTTTTTATTGAACAGCAGTGAAATATTATCAATATGCCATAGAGATATTAATTAACTTAATGAAACTCTGGTTTCCACAGCTACATGATGATGAGAGATTGTTGGCATGCAGTGCCTTCACAGAGACCTACTTTTAAACAGCTTGTGGAAGATTTAGATCGTATCCTCACACTTACAACCAATGAGGTGAGTAAAACAATTGCTCCTTAAACATTAAATAAAGAATGGCAATAAGAGTTGTTGAGGTAATCTTCATACAATAGTTCACTGGCAGCCAACATATTACAGAAAATCTAGATGCTGGATTTTCTTTATGGCACATTTGGACTCATGCAACAAAACAAAATCTGAGCTCAGGAAATTCCTTTGGGATCTAGTAGAACAGAGGTGGGGAACCATGTCCCATTTATGACTTGTGGACTTCAACTCCCAGAATTCCTGAGCAAGCAGTCATAAAAGGGCCATGGTTCCCTAGCCCTGTAGTAGAATAAAGTAACCTACAAGGTGTAAGGTAACATAACTGGCCAATAAATGTATTTGAGGAATGATAGACATTTAAAGGCTTATTTGTAACTTTTTCCCAAGTGTACTATTTTAATTCATTTCGTATAGAAATGGGAAACAGTAGGTTTAGATAAACGGCAGACCAAATGGATTCATTTAAATTGCGAATACATTCTTTTTCAAGGTCCCAATAAAGTTAGTTGAACTATCTATTATATCACTCACATAATGCATTTATGATGAGTTAAAGGAACACTTTTATCTTGTACTGTGTTTTTTTTTAAGCTTTGCAGAGTCAGATAGACATTTAGAAGAATCCTTGCCTAATAATAATGATGATAATATTTGACTCTAGATGGTTATGCTGCAATAATCTGGATCTTCTAACTTTAGAATACTATCAACACTGGTTGATGTGTTTAATCTAGAAAGCACATCAATGTGTATTTTGCTAATCTTAGCCCTAACCCTAAACCTCTTTCACGGACATATATGTTCGTATACCACACACACACACACACACACACACAATTTAGAATCAAATCAAATCTTCTTAGTGCTGTTCTACTTCTTTGGTTTTGCTAACACAGGATGATACAATACAATTTTAGTATTTGTGCATAATATACATAGAGGTCTGAATATTATGTACCAAAATTTTAAATGGGAAAAAATAGGGAGGGCTATGTTATGTTTATGTTTATTTGATTTCTCCAGAAGGACTCGAGGCGGTGTACAGCCTATTAAAAAACACAGATATGTAACAATTTAAGACCAAATTAAAATTTAAATAAATACAGTTATGGCTACGATATACAAGTTCTGAAACTTACCTTTAGTTTGAAATATGTTTTTTCCCCCAAAGAGTTTGGAAGCTATTTGAAAGTAGGATACATTTGGATAATAACAAGGAAAAGAGATTCTGGAATGTGACAGTAAAAATTACATATACGAGCCTATGCCAATGGCTACCTCAAGTGTTGAAACCGAGAAAGAGTTATTGCATAAATCGATTTTAGCCCTGTACTGACCACATAAATCTGTTGAATCTGCTCAAATCACGCACATGCAATCTTCTTCTAATAGCTTCCTCCTTCCATTTGTGTCAAAAGTGTCCAGCTCCATCTTATTTCTCCAAACCGTCATTATATGAGAAAATTATTACTACTTTGAAGTCAGGGAGAGTTCTGCCATTGGTGGCAGAGGTGCCACAGTTTAACCCTGCATTTTCTGATGAGATTCATCTTGTCTCTGGATAACATAGATAACAGACACCAGAGATGAAAAAAATGCTTATGAGATACAGAAGTAATGTTAAATCAAAAGTTCACTACACCTTCCTTTTTGCTATGTGTTTTGCTCTTATTTATTTTACAGTGAATTTATCATTACCATCTTAACTATTTTGACTTTTTTAATGGTGGACAGGAAAAGTGTTTGAAAGCGTAGCTTTATACAATTGGTTTTTATCATCTCGGAACCATAATATGGTTTAGCAAATGAAACGATTGCATTTAAATGAAAACAGCTGTTCTGCAGAAGTTGAAAGAGAAGAAGCAATTCAAGGAGAAAAATAACTTTATTCTCCTGCCAGAACTGTTATTTCTAGAAATGTTTTAATCTAGCTTTCAATTCGGTTGATCCAATGGCTGGTTTTGCTTTCATAGAAATGCAGCGGGCACTGTTCAACAGTAGATGTTCCTTTGCATCCATTTTATTTTTTAATAAATGGCTTTTTTGGGGAACACTCTCAATTCCTTGCGTGGTTTTGGCTGATTTAATTGATGCTTGCTTAAAAGAATGGCTCAGTTGATTGGGTCCCACAATTATTCATGTAGCAAAAACAAAAATACATAAAAAAGTACATTGTACTGCAGCTCATTTACCCTCACTGAAATGTCAAGGTATTATAAAACAGTCAGTTTAGTTGAATGAAATGATCTTTCTTTCTGCAAATCATTTCCATGTGTTGGACAAAAATAGTTCTCTGTAGGGTGAAAATTTGTTTTTGGTTTTTTTTTATCATGGCAAAAAGTTTCGTTTGATGTGGTTAGTGTATGTGTTTCAAATAGTGTGGTTGAAGTTGATGTTGGAACATATACAATATATATGCCTCAGAAGTCCTTTTGCTGTTGTTTTGCTTTTCCTTTTTCATATCTTCGTGAAAATACTTGGTTCTATGAGGAGTTGCTATTTCATTTTTATCCCATTTTTCCAATGGGATAAAAAGGGCCTATAGCCTTTTTCTTATTATTCCTGTGAGACCAGTGTATTCTTTATTCAGGAATGCATTTAATAAAAGCTTATTAAGACCAAAGCTCACATAAGGTAAATTATCTATTACATATAAAAAATAATCAACATAAAATCAAAACCATCTAGTATATAATCTATGTAAGAACAGCTTAAAAAGCTGTTTAAACTCACTTAAGTTAGCCAGCATGGCAGTTTTACAGCACGTTTTGTAGGATGGAATTCTGCAAAGAAAGATCTCTCGAAATACCCCTTCTTTTCTTCTTCCCAAATAAGTTGAACTTAATGGTGAATACTTTGGCAAAGCTCTTTTTGGGCTTAAGCAGCTTTGTGTAGGTTTAGGTAGTCTCTACCAGTCTAAGCCTTGAAATAATAAGCAGCTCAAGGTCGGCCACTAATTTTCATAAAGGGGATGTACATTATAAAGAAGAGACATGACCAGTAACTCATGTGAAAGGTCGCCACTTGTTTGTTTATACTTTGTGTACGTCTGTTAAACTATACGAAGCATGGTATCATCTTAAGGCAATACAGATTGATTTGCTTGTTTATTTTTCATTTCAGGAATACCTGGACCTTAGTGGGCCACTTGAACAGTATTCACCTAGCTATCCAGATACAAGGAGTTCCTGTTCTTCAGGGGACGATTCTGTTTTTTCTTCCGATCCCATGTCTTATGAACCTTGCCTCCCTAAGTACCAACATATAAATGGAAGTGTCAAAACATGAAAAGAACTTCTGCCATTCCACAAAGGAACGAAACCAGAGCATCTATCTACCACATGAAAAAGAGTCTCTTGCTTTAGACACACAAGATTTCCTTGTACATAAGAAATATAAGGACCAAAGAAAAACCAAAATTGGGAAAAAGGGGCCCAGTTATTGGAAAAAAAGCAGTAGCTTGGAAGATCACCCAATATTACAAAGAGAAGAATTTTCATGGGCTCTTTGTGGACACCCATTAGCAAGTTAGCTCTTGAAGCCAAAATAGCCTTTCTAAAGTCAATGGACAAGTTGGACTTGAGGCAAACTTCAGACCTGCCTTCTTTGTTTATTTTGTAATATTTTGAGAAAATATATGTTGACACACACTTACAGAGCACAAATGCAATATATAAGTGCTGGATGTATGTAAATATAATCAAATATGTACAAATATATATTATATATTTACAATGAACTATTTTTTTGTATTGATTTAAAAATGCATCTCCCACTTCGAGGAAATTAATCTTTCTTTTTTTTAAAAAGGAAACAGCTATTTGTAACTACATTTTTTGCATAAGACTTTTCTTTCCACTCCTCCTCCTCCTCCTCCTCCTTCCCCCCTTCGAATCCAAAGGTGAAATATATTTTACTTTCAGGGAAAATGGTATATCATTAATTTATTAATTAATTGGTAATGTACAAAACAATTAATCTTTTATAGGGTTGTGTTATGTTGTAATTTAAATGGCATTTCTATGCAGACAGCACAAAGAACTAGTAGATATATTGCTCAAAAGTTACTAGTTGTCAATTTTTTTAAAGAGAGAAATATTTACAGTATATAACTAATTCTGGAAATTAAAGTTCTGATTAACTTGAGTTTGAAACGTTGAATGAGAGGCTGTTGCTTTAACTAAAACCAAAACTCTCAAAAATAAAAATGTGTCCTTTATCAACAAAGTATCTTTTTCTTACTCTCTTCAGCTCTTGCATTGTTACACTTCAAGATTGCAACTCCTACACATCATAACTCCTAAAGAACAAGGCAGAAACATAGCCATTTAGAAAAGAATTCTTCTCAAGTTTTCCCAATGTATGTCTAGGAAATTGTTTAACTGGATGAATACAAACTGAACAAATTTTAGACATACATAAATTAAGAATGTATACTTATTTATCTAAAATGTGCTACAATTTTAAAGTTTCCTCAGTTAATGTATTTGACTAGAAACTACTTGACTTATGTTCCCAATTGAGCCCAACATGTTGTTGTTAAGTGAGACATTTGTTAAGTGAGGCATTTGTTAAGTGAGTTTTGCCTCATTTTATGACCATTCTTGCCTTAGTTGTTAAGTGAATCATTGCAGTTGTTAAGTTAGTAACACGACGAATCTGCTTTTGACTTTGCTTGTCAGATGGTTGCAAAAGATGACCACATGACCCCTGGGACACTGAAACTGTCATAAATATGAGTCAGTTGCCAAGCATCAGAATTTGGATCACATGACCATGGGGATGCTTCAATGGTCATAAGTGAAAAATGGTCATGTCACTGTTTCAGTGCTGTTGTAACTTCGAATGGTCACTAAATGAACTATTCTAAGTCGAGGACTGCCTGTACTAAATATCTTAACACTGCTTCCTGGCTGTTTTGATGTAGCACTGTTTTTTTTTTAAATATCTTCATATTAAAGTAACACAATTGAGAAAGTCGCAAGTAGAAATTACGAAATTTCATTGGAATATCTTTCTGGATGGTTACTTTATATTACAAATCATTACAAATAATTCCACTTATTCAGTCTTAAACATTGGTGTCTGGCCAAAAATATTGGGTTCCTATAACATGTTTTCAGAATTAAAAACATGTTTTCACACTTCAGACAATTTTAGATTGGTGTAACCATGCAATATGAATGCAGTTCAAACTGACTTATTTAACAAAAGAAGGACAGGGATATATAAAATGGTTATTTCCTTTTGTATTAACAATTAGAAGTTTTCCACAGGCATTAATGTTAACATTACAAAATAAATTTCATTCACCTTATTTTTTTTAATTGCATTTTACACAATGATTTCAAAGTTTCCACATAATGGATTATTTTATTGGCTGCACAAATAAAGTCCAAACTATATTAGATTGCATCAGCAAGTCCATTTATGATGCTGTTGAATGTCTGTATCGGGCATCACAGTCTAGTTATTTCAAAGTTCTCCAATTGCAAAATGTGGTTGGTACTTTTTAACCAAATAGTGCCAATACAAGTTAACACCCTCCAGAGTCTGCAGAATGAACATGATATATTTTTATGATTGGATTGAGATTAATAGAACATCAACATGTGTGTCTTATATTTCCTGAGCATCTTTCTCTGCCTCCAAATTCTTCCACAACACAAATATGTATCAAAATCTTTCCCCAAGATGTCTACCATTAGAATATTTTTTAATGTTTTGAATATATTTTAATTATTGTACAGTATTAGGAAACAAACAACAAACAGAAAATTAAGCAAGCTAGGTAGAATTCATTACTGGTCTCTGTATAGTTTATCGTTAAGAAATGATAGCTATGAGTAAGGTGATTTAATGTCCCCATTCTCTAGTGGTTTGCTACATGGTGGCTAAATTTGACATTCTTGTAATGTTTCCAAGCCTTGTGCAGAATATTTACTAACTACCACAACAACCTTAATGTTACACCACACATACAAGTTCTATAAATTATTCTTTTTTGAGATTACTTCACAGAAATGTATGCTTTTTAAAAAAAATAGAGAAAGGGGAATCAGCTTTCATCTGAATAAATCTATTCCCAGATTAATCTAGTTACAGTAAATTGGCTATGATATTTTGTTACTCATAGTTACTGGGTAATTGATTATAATATTAAAACTTGGACAGATTAGGCAGAGTGCTGGCTATTGGCAAGTTGTCTGGTGACCTTTGCATAAGAAGGAAATGAATTGGTTATGCAAATTAATGTAATGAAAATGTTAATGATGAGCTATGGAATTGGCAAAAACAAAGCTTTATTTGGCATACTGTATCAAAATAATAGAATGCCATCTTAAGAGCTCTATGTGATGTGATATTTTATACCATGTTACTCCAGAAGTAACTATTATTAATTTTATATTGATGGAGTCATGAAAATGCTGGAAGGGTTTTTCACAGATGCCCCTACTTTTGGAGAGTGCAGTGGCATTGAAAGAAAAAGAGAAATCTTACAGGAAGACTTTAAGCTGCCAAGAACCATTTTGGAGAAGCCAGTGACCGAGATGGACTATTTTGTCTAGACATTTATTTCTGGCATAGTTTAATATTTTAGATCTATATTCAGTAGAATATAGTATGCCTTCCACAGACTCTGTTGCTACAGAGATGTATAAACTGGAAAGTAAATATTACATTTGGGAATGTAAACTCAATGCCAGCCTGGGAGATGACCACACGGGTGTTGGAGTAAATACACTTAAGGCTGTCACATGATCTAGTATTATCTTGTCCTGAGAGCAGATTTGATTGAGAGATATACTTTTAAAGCACAACTTGTTCAGGTAGAATGCTACCCCCACACAAACAACACTAATTTATAACTAGTATAGTTTATAGTATACATAAGTACAATTAACAAGGAAAAGGCAATGATGAGAATACTCAGCACTATTTCTGGATTTAGGAAAGAGCGAGGGAGAAAAGAAAAACGATTGACACAATTCAACTGTTTTTCTTCTTTCTAAAAAGTTTTCTGATATTGATAATAAAACAGTCATCTCAAGAGTTTTGTTGAGAATTCCTGTGGTTAAACAATTTATTCCCAGTATTGGTATGGGTGAAGACTGACTGTGTGGTGCAGTGGTTATGGTACTGGACTAGACTGGGAGATTGCTCCAATAGGGGTGACTTTAGACCTACATACACACATACATACATACATACATACATACATACATACATACATACATACACACATACATATACATATATACCAGAGGTGAAATTTAGCTGGTTCGCACTGGTTCTATAGAACCAATTATTAGAAGAAATCTTTTGTTTTTTCCCCTTTGCAGGGTTAATCCTTAAAAGATTAACTTTACAGGGTTAATTCTGTAAATAAGGCAGTTGTTTTTAGCCTAAACTTTATTGCCTTGTTCACAGAAACTGCCTCTCCCCTTATTACATTGGTGAAGATTAATTCTGTGCTTGGTGATGTTTAATCCTGTAGCCACGACCACAGAACCAGTAGTAAAAAAAAATGAATTTCACCACTAATACACACACACACAGACAGACAGACAGACAAACAGACAGACAGACAGACAGACATCTCCAACCTATCTTACAAAACATTTGAGGGAAATTGGATGAATGTCCAGTCTGGTCTAGTGTAGTGGTCAAGGCACCAGGCTAGAAAGCAAGAGATCATGAGTTCAAGCTTCACCTTAGCCATGAAAACCAGCTGAGTGACTTTGTCCCAGACACTCTCTCAGCCTAATCCACTTCATAAGGTTGCTGTTGGGACAATAGAAGAAAAGTATGTTGGATATGTTTGTTGCCTTTTAGTTATTTGTAAAAAATAATAAAGCCATGATATAAATAAATAATAACTTTGACATCAAGTCAAATAGTCAAGTAGGTTTTATTGTCATTTTAACCATATATAGTACAGTACACAGTGAAATGAAACAACGTTTCCCCAGGACCAAGGTGCTACATCAGACAACACAGATAAAAAAGAAAAAGAGCAGGACACAGAACTACACATAGCTCTAA